>JAVGVS010000678.1:129078-146613 GCA_032718565.1 Distichodus sexfasciatus | reverse complement strand
TATCTATCTATCTATCTATCTATCTATCTATCTATCTATCTATCTATCTATCTATCTATCTATCTACCGATTTATTTATTCGTTCATTCATTCATTTGTTTATTTATTTATTTATTTTTGTTTACCTATCTATCTACCTACCGATTTATTTATTTATTTATTCATTCATTCATTTCAGGTTGTGCATTCTTCAGCCAAGCCACAGAAATTTGAAATATGAGGGATGGGGAGAGAGTAAGGGAGAGGAGATTGAGGGAGAGAGAGTAAGGGAGGGAGAGAAAATAATAGAGGGAGACAGAAAGAGGGAAGAGAGGACAAGAGAGAACGGGGGAGAGAGAGAAAGAGAGCAATAGACGGAGGAAGGGTGTAAGAAATAGGGAATAAGCAAGAGAGGGAGGGAGAGAAAGAGGGAGGGATGAAGAGATTGAAGGAGAGCAAGAGACGGAGGAGATGGAGAAAACAGGGAGGAAGAGGTAGAGAGGGACAGTTAATGCCACATAAATGTTAAATATGACAGTCTGCGGATATTTGAATATTGAGCTTCATTCACCAATATTTTTATTATTTTCTTAGATTTGCTCTTTAAGGGACGATGTCCAGTGATCTCCTTTCACCAATATTTTCTTTTTTAAGAAAGCTAAGACATTAAAATAGTGTAATATTATACAACTAGATTTGAAGAAACGCCACTACAATGATATTTTGCACAATTATGCCATAACAATAGCAATTGCAGATTCTTTTCGTACCTAATAATCAATATCATGTAAGAAAGCATTAGTGAATGTCATAATCTTGGCTAAAACTGTCTAAGTAGATTTTAAGAACGCATTTCTTCTTGAGAAACTCACCTCGTCGTTTTGTAGGTTTATTAGCATGTTTAGGCTCTGGTTCCTGATGACTTGAAAATAATCAGTGAATATTAAAATATATGTGTTTTGGTGTTTTCTAAGATTTCTTATTTCACTGTTTTCAGTAAAAAATATGTTACCTAGACCGAAATGAGGTGCAATGCAATTTCCAATAAATCAATCAATCAATTGGTGAATTAATATATATCTAAAATCAAATATTTGTGATAAATGCTGTGCAGAAAGAATAAAGAAGACGAGATGAGACTCGTGTGTGCCTCTATTTATTCGGTTCACTGGGTAAACAAATACTGTTACGAGACAAAAAATGATACATTTTAAAGCAATCTTGGCAACAGGTTTTCCTTTTTTATATAACAATTCCATAATAAAAAGACAGGTTTTTGTTTCATTATTATTCTTGCGTTTTTCGTCCTTAATTTAGAAAAAGAAAAGAAGAGACATGAGGCTAGTGCCTTCTCCTCGGTGAGCAGCTTTGCTGCCCTCGGTGCGACCCTGTTCACAGCCACCTCCTCTCTCCACTATTTGCAAATGCAAACACTTGCCGTTAATAAATAGTACTATAAAATGTTTTGCAAGTACAGAGAAATCACAACGAGGCAGATTTACAAGAGTGTGTGTTGTGTGTGTGTGTGTGTTGGGGGGTGAACATTGTCAGATGAAGCAAAAATACCAAGAATGATACAAGTCACAAAAAAGCATATATACATCAACACCATCGTGATAAAGTTGTTTTGTGATCTTTTTTTTTTGCTTCTTTACAAAGTGATATTTTAATTACAGCAGGCGCCGGAACACACAAGCCAGAGTTTAAGGCAGCTTTCTCCCCCACCTCTGAACATTAAAACGTTAAAAAAATGGATTCTTTACAGTCTCCCCACCACAAATTAAACAAACGTCGTCTTCACACAGAGTGCAGTAGGAGTAAGAATCAGTCATTGCATAATTCTGGCTGTTGGTAATCCGTAAGCGTCCTCCGTTTGTGTCACCGTGACCTCCTGATCCCACCATCCCACGCTGCTGTACGGTTGAGGCCGGTGGTTGGAGATGGACATAGTTTAGGCCTGTTTACTCCAAATTCTTACGGTCACGTTCTCTCCTTTAACTTATGCACACGTTGGTCTACATCAGCTCAATATCTGTCGTCACACTGTCAGAGTCTGATAGATTACGCTTCTGATTTGTCTTGTTGAGAGTCGTCCTCTTAGCATTTGTGTTGTTGAAGAGTGTGTGTGTTGTGCAGATCTGATTGTCCCCTAAAGCAGGGCGGCGGAACAGTACCGGGCCGTGCATCATTTTGAAAACGTTCTTTTCCAAAAATGTGTTATTTTCACTGACCATCGCAGCCTGCAGGGTCTCACCCTCAAACAACACCCCCAACTCCCAACCCTGAACTGGTCTGTGGTGCCAAAGAGGTTGGGGACCACTGCCGTAAAAGAAAGGAATATGTGAGATTTGTTACAGTTTTGTGGCTCTCTGGGGCATTTCTGTGCATGGAAGGACCGGCCCTCGCAAGGAAAAATACTTGTATCGAAAAGTGTTTGATGTGAAAAACTAATCTATATATATATATATATATGCTCATGCTCAAGAGTACTTCAGTGGTACTATTACAGGTTTGTATGGAAGCCCATTTCCGCCACTAAAAGAAAAAAATCTGAACGAAAAAAAGTCAAAATTACGAGATAGAAAGTCATAATTATGAGATAAAAAGTCGAAATTATGAGAAAGGAAGTGCGCATGCGCGCCAGGTTTGTACATGTAAACTTGATGTTTTTGGCTTGACTTCGGATTCAAATGGATTGTAAATACATCGAGGACTGTTTTAAACGTGCCTTCACAACAAATGAAATACTGCATTTGCTTGCAGATTCACAAGTTGCCTCTGCAAGTGACTTCAGCAAGTTTAGCACCACTGGCGCACATGCGCACTTCCTTTCTCATAATTTCGACGTTTTATCTCATAATTATGACTTTTTATCTCGTAATTTTGACCTTTTTTACGTTCGGATTTTTTTCTTTTAGTGGCAGAAATGGGTTTCCATAGGTTTGGGACTTGAACCGTATGGGAAAAATACTTGTATAGAAAAGTGTTAAAATTTAAAGAAGGAAAAAGTAAATATGAGAACATATATATACACACTACCAGTTGAACGTTTGGACAAACCATAAGGTGGCTACTTTGTAGCATCTAAAATATAAAACATATTCTGGTTTGTTTTTTGTTTACCACTTTGATTATTTCAATATTAATCTACAATGTAGAAAATAATAAAAACAAAGAAAAAACACTGAATGAGAAGGTGTGTCCAGACTTTTGGGTGGTATTGTTTATATACTGTCGCTGTCGGGCGGAAACCTTTCATGTCCAAAACGGTTATTTTCCGGAAATTGAAAAAACAATGTATATTCTTCATATACATTATATATAAACATTATGTACAAATATATGAACGAGTCATTTACAAGACTTTTCATTGGTTAAATATTTTTTAGACTGTCAGGCCAATGTGATGACTGACCTACAGAATTGTTTTATGACAAAAAATAAAAATGACCAAAAATGGACAGCGATGATATATATATCATTATGAAAGTGTCTGTTATTGTAAACACACCACAGCAGTGTGGACTTGAACCGGACTTTGTAAAGGAAGAATACTTGTATAGAAAAGAGTTTGATTAAAAGAAGTAAAGAGTTTCTCATTGTGAACACAGCACAGTGTAATGGAGCCCAAGAAGTAGTGTTTTGATAGGGTACCTTGCTCATGAGTACCTCAGTGGTACCCTTACTTGACCCAATGACATTTCTGGTCATGATGCCAACTCCCTAACCATTACACTACCAACTGTCCCATAAATGAAGTGTGTAATAAAATGGAAGTTTCTCTGGATATGAGAAATTTTACATCTAGTTATTATGTGAGTCGGTGACGGAAGAGTCCGTACAAAGGTAGCAATGTGTGTGTGTGTGTGGGGCGTATGGCATGACCTCAGCCAACCCCGATGCCTCATTTTCCGTCTCCTTCCTCTGATTAGAAAACTGGCATTTTTTGCAGTTCAGACCGAATAATTTTGAGCAAATCTCAAGCCAAATGTCGCTCTGCTGCCGGGGTTGGCTTCAATTCCAGTCTGTAATTCAGCAGAGACTGACACATTGGCAGCAGAGAGTAAGACTTGCTTTTGGCTCATAAAGACATTTGGAATAAAGCACTGCATTGGCAAACGACAAGATTTCAGCAACTAACTTCAACTTTTTTCAGCTTCTCAAGTAACCCTCTGGCACAAAGTGGATCTGCTGCCCCCTAGTGCAGGAACTGAACATTCAAGTTGATTCAAAACACAAGACGCAAAGAGTCTTTGACCCCAGTTGCTTGGTTTTGGCTCTAACGTGGCGTAAACTCTGCTGAGATAAAGCAGGGGTGTGCAGAGGAGGAAAACACTTAAAAAACGGAGAACACTGTGTAAAGACGCCCTGAAGTGATGCAGTTTGACACGAAACAATTGGCAAAAACGGCAGCAGAAGCAGCAGCAGCACTACTACACGCTGCCCAAATGGCAAACGTCTTCCTATGAATCTACATTCTTTACCTTTTACATTTACTACATTTATCAGACGCTCTTATCAAGAACAACTTCCATTTCCCAATTTCAGGGACAGTGGTTAGGGTACTCGTATCTGGACCAATAAGTTGTGGTTCTGGATCTGGATAAGGGAGTTGGCCCCGTGATCAGAAGGTCGTCGGTTCAAGTGCCGTCCTGGTAAAGGTACCACTGAGGTACTCACGAGCAATGTACCGTCCTCAAGCACTGCTCCCCATCACCAAGCTGCCCACTGCTCCTTCACGGGTGGGTCAAATGAAAGAGGTCACATTTGGTTGTGGTGCACTGTGTGCTGTGGTGTGTTCACAATGACGAATAATCACTTAAACCCTACGTACAGGTTCTTACAACTTAACTGAAGTGAGGGGCAGATGGTAACGTAACTGTTAGGGTGTGGACCCCGATTCAAGTCCTGGACCGGTAAAGGTACCACTGAGGTACTCATGAGCAAGGTACACTTCTCTTATGATGTCACCACCTGCAGGCCTTTATGGAACTGATGCTGGAAAATCTTAAACCTCAGTCTGGTACCACAGGCCCGAACGAGTTCTGGTTTCTCGGTGACAGCGGTCTGCCAGTGTCTGGTGCTCATCATTTTTGGGATGAAAGGAAATGGGGAATTGGAATCAAAAGCACTACGAGTTTGAGCCAAGTATTTCTTATGATGATTAATCTTCACTAACAGCAGCAAAACCCTTTTATTATTTAAGTACCCTTCATATCAGATAGTACTTTAACTCAAAAAGGAGTCTAAACGGGACATTTAACATTTCCTAGTTGAGGATTAAGCCTAGTCCTAGACTAGCTTTGAGTTTGAATGGTAAATCTCCACTGGTACTACAACTTAGTCCAAGACTAGACTTAATCCATAAGCAAGGAACCAGCCCTTTCTGTTTAAGCCTAGATTTCCGGTACTCTAGACGCCAGTGTTGATGAACTCCTCTTAACTCTCCCTGTACTATTATCAAGGACAGCAATGTCTGCCATGAAACGCATAAACACACACACACACACACACACATTTTTGCTGGTGTCATTGTCTTGTCTGTATGGAACCGCAGACACTACAAGAGTGTTTGGTTTCAGAGCTATATCTGTCCGCCCCAGTCTACCCTGCTCCAGTTACACCAGCAAGGTCACACACACACACACCCTCTCTCTCTCTCACACACACACACACACAGTGTGAGACATTAAAAAATGATATTTCAGATTCTCCAGTGTTATCGGAGCTGTGCTGAAGTGTTTGGGTGCGGGAGAGACAGGAAGAGGGAAGTAGGTCTGATGGAGCGGACAGGTCGAGACCTTAAGGAAATATTTCATATCACTGGACCTCATTCACCAAAATATTCTTCTTAAATTTGTTCTTTGTATGCAATGAAATGTACGTGATAGTCTTCGCTGTTTGTAGAACGAATCTCAAGTAAGAAAACATCGCCCTGAAAACTGCGCAAGTGGGTTTTAACTCAGGGTGCACCAATCCAACTTTTTCGGTTCCGATACCGATGCCGATATTTGGGCCGATCCCGAGTATTTCCCTGTGAGGAGGAGACTGAGATTATTCTGTTCAGCTTAAGGAAATACTCGACTTAAATCCTGTATTCCTACTAAAACAATGTAATAATTACACACCCATATGTATAAGATAAATTATTTATTATTAATACATAATAATTATTAATAATTAAATTAAGGGTTAAGGGTCTTGATCAGGGGTCCGATGATGGTAAGCTTCAAACCCATGACATCTGGGTGTAGAGTCAAGTATCCTAACCACTGGATCACCATCACCCTGTGACAGATACGGCCGATATTGTTTTTTTAGGGTCGATATCGATACCAATTATTGCTAGTTCATGGAGCTGATAACTGATATTTGGAGTCGATATGCAAAAATAAAGAACATCTGTTTAAATTTGCAATTTTACAAACACGTTTAGCTGAGTTTAGCTGAATCTCTCCTCTTCTCCTCCTCGGAGCTTCACGCTGCGTTCGTGTGTGAGTGTGATGTGAGTGACAACAAGGCTTCAGCGCTGATTGGCTACTATTGGTGTGATATTTAGCCAATCAGAGACTGTTGTGGACGGGACATTAAATGAAGCAGTGAGTCGAGAGCAAACGGCACAGAGATACGAGACGGCACTGGAGACACAGTAGCGCACCTTGTAATGACTTAATATCGGTGATGGTCAAACACAAATACTGATAACTGACAAAACTATATTCGGTAATCTGTATATCTTTGATAATCGGTCGACCCTTAATACACATGTCTATGAGATGATATCAGGTATTTTCATGTCAAATGCATACATATCTGAGTAGCAAAAATTTATATAAAACAAACATGTCCAATATATGCAATTTTTTAATAATATCAGCCAATAAATAAATGGATAGAAGAATGCTCAAAAATGTCCTAATGGCCCAGTTTAAGAAATATCTATGAGGTCATCTAGATATTTACTGGGTAGATATGATTATATGGCTGCAAATATATTTAATTCTAATCCAGTAAAGATGCGATTGAGAAAGTCTTGAAATGATCTTCAGCTCAACGCCCTTTCAGAGACTTCATGAGATTTCCGTCTGGTTTGTGCAATAAGTGAAATTAAAAACTAGAAACTAGAGACGGAAGACGCACACTATCAGATACACACACACTCTCTTTTTAGGCTGATAAGGGTGAAAAGGGATATCGGGAGTTCTCTTACTCAAACAAAGCTGCCAAAATTGACAAAGTATGGACACAAATATTTCCTTTCAAGGCTACATTCACGTGGCGCCGTGGTGACTACTGCAAACCCTCATCCAAACCATCGGCAAATAACGCCATAAGCAGCGCATTTTGCAACACCACAAAATAAATGATTTTAATTTCATCAGCCGATGTATTTCGTCATATCGCACAGCCCTACTTCACATGAGTTTTACCCTCTTTTTAGTCACTACGTCCAAAACCAACATTAGGAGAGAAACGAGGCTGCAAATTATTCCAACGGTCCGACTTTAACACACTTACACACACACACACACACACACACACCTTCGCAGACAAAACTGCACACATCTGTTTACATCCAAAAGAGAAAAGAGATTAAAGCCCTGTTTAATGTGGTAGAAAAGAGCGGTTGGGAAGAGGTGGTGAAAAGTGAGGAGGAGGAGGAGGAGAAGGAGGAAAGGGGAATTTTCAAGACACGTGGGAATCAAAGTCGAATACAGAGCGGCAGAAAGGGAAAAAAAAGGGTTGTGGAAGAAAACAGCGCAGCGGGTTCGGGGAATTGAGCTCTCACATGAACCCGAGACGATGTTTTACTGAGACTTTTCGGCACGAGTGACACAACGTCTGGCCGCCCGACCGCTCGAGAGTACCGTGTTCATGCAGCTTGGTAATAATTTGGGAAAACAAAAGTATCATGGATTTTGGCCTACATCTCTCACTTTCACACACACACACACAAATGACACACTTTCCCTTTCTTTCCAGAGCTAGAAATACTGATGTGTGTTTAACACTGCTTTTTTAAGTATTACCCTGTAAAAATGATCAATAAGTCATACTTCTTTCAACAAACTTAAAACAAACTTTTTGTGCAATACATGCTATTTTAAAGTTTTACAGCTAAGGCTATTGGAATTTAGCCAAATTTAAATAGCAATATTTTAAATACCAGTAAAATACAAGATCTTACAGATAAACCAGACCCTCCAGGATTTCACAATGTTGTGATCGCAACTATTAATGCAAATTCAGCCAGTCCCCGCAAATTCATTTCCTTGTTATGCTTAGAAGACGCAGGAAACGTGTGATAAAAACGGCTCACATTTACCTTCAAAAATAACTAAATGATTAATGTTCAAAAAATAATGATGGTTCTGTTCCCTTCATTTTAATTAATTGTTAAAGGGGGAGAAAATCGCTATCTTGTCCACAATTTTGACTTGGTCCCGCAACTTTATTGCAACAAAACGCCTAAAGAAAAGTGGCCATAAATTTAAGCAAATTTTAGGCTAAATCTCAACAAAGGTCTGCGACATCCTGGAGGGACTGGTAAATCAGATATAACTTCAATTTAGAATGTGAAGTTGTAAGTGAAACGCCAAATTGGGGAGCAACACAGTAATTTAAAATAATTAGTAAATCTAGTCTGACTTTACTTAAAACTTTAAGGCACTAATTGAACTACAATTGTGGAAGATTAGAGTGTTAATTTAGTTTCATTTTTATGAACTAAATTGTGACCCTAAAAACTTAGGAAAGTTAATTGTAAGTGCACAATGATAGTTTTAGGTTGAAGTGTATGAGGCATGGGTCTGCTTTCTTGCACATGGATTAATCGTAGTCTAAGACTAGGCTTAATACCCGACTGGGACACTGGGTCATGAAGTTGAAATGTAAGATGTACGTAAATATGATTTCTTAATCAAATCCTTCTTTACAGGGTGCTGTGTGTGGGAGAGTGTGTTGACAGGTTTTTAGGTATTTGCGAGGAGCCGATTGTACATTAGCAGCTAACATATTCTACATTAGCAGCTAACATAGTGTACATTAGCAGCTAACATAGTGTACATTAGCAACTAACATAGTGTACGTTAGCAGCTAACATAGTGTACATTAGCAGCTAACATATTGTACATTAGCAGCTAACATAGTGTACATTAGCAGCTAACATATTCTACATTAGCAGCTAACATAGGTATGTTAGCAGCTAACATATTGTACATTAGCAGCTAACAGTGTACATTAGCAACTATCATAGTGTACATTAGCAGCTAACATATTCTACATTAGCAGCTAACATAGGTATGTTAGCTGCTAACATACCTATGTTAGCTGCTAACATACCTATGTTAGCTGCTAACATAGGTATGTTAGCAGCTAACATATTGTACGTTAGCAGCTAACATATTGTACAAGCTGAGATTTGTCAGATTTTAGTAGCTTAGTGAGGACATTTTTGTGAGGACCGGTCCTCATGAGGGGGAAAATGCTTTTTAGAGAAGTTTGAGGTTTGATATGAGAAAATAAAAGAGGTAAAAGATTTGCTTTTGGTTGCTGAGGTGAAGGTTAGAGTGTAGCTGTAGGATTATTATCAACTGAAGGAGCTGATAAAGCTGTGTGGGTGTGGGTGTGTGTGTGTGTGTTTGTGTGTGTGTGTGTTCAGCTTTCCCAGTGGCAGACTCTTGTCACAGAGACGTTTCCTGCTTGACTCTGGCTGCTTTTTAGACGAGGAGCCGAATCTGATCTGACGTCTTTTCCCTGAAGTAAACTGCACTCGCATCCAACCCCCACTTTTCCTCGCTTATTTAAACTGAGTTTAGAGACGAACACTGTAGTTTCAGCAAACGCTATCATCCACAAACTTAATCGCATAAACCAGGAAGACTTTCGTCCTGTGTGAAACCGACCAGGGGTGCGTTTCCCAAAAGTATAGTTGCTAATGTACTGCTAACTATGTTAGCAACACTATGTTAGCTGTTAATGTACAATATGTCAGCTGGTAACATACCTATGTTAGCTGCTAATGTACACTATGATAGTTGCTAATGTACACCATGTTAGCTGCTAATGTACACTATGTTAGCTGCTAATGTAGAATATGTTAGCTGCTAATGTACACTATGTTAGTTGCTAATGTACAATATGTTAGCTGCTAATGTACAATATGTTAGCTGCTAACATACCTATGTTAGCTGCTAATGTAGAATATGCTAGTTGCTAATGTACACTATGTTAGCTGCTAACGTACACTATGTTAGTTGCTAATGTACACTATGTTAGCTGCTAATATACACTATGTTAGCTGCTAATGTAGAATATGTTAGCTGCTAATGTACACTATGTTAGCTGCTAATGTACACTATGATAACTGCTAAAGTACTCTATGTTAGTGGCTAATGTACACTATGTTAATTGCTAATATACACTATGTTAGTTGCTAATGTACACTATGCTAGTTGCTAATGTAGTTAGCAACTCTGCTTTTGGGAAACGCATCCCAGAGGCGTTAGTGCAGAGCTGCGGGTTTTACAGCTGTGTCAACTAATAACACAAATAAAATCAGTGTTTATGGCCTGATAGTGAGAGACTGATTATCTGTAAAAAATTTAGTGACAACGAAAGCCGTTATCTTTAGAAACAATTAAAGAAAAATGGAAATAATCTCCATAGACCATCATACTAACGGCTAAGATTGAGAGGCAGATTTTTAGATTCCTTGATTTGGTTAATGCTAATGTAGCACCACTGGCGTAAATGTACGAGCGTTAAACGTTTCACGCTCCTCCTTTTTTAATGCATTACAGTAATACGCAGTGACCGGCATGTGGGTTCAGGTGGGAAGCGGAGAGAATTCTCTCTAGCCAGCGACGACAAATTGGTCGACCGCTTTCTTACTCCCAGTTGAAGCTGAGCTGTGAAATATTACTACCCTGTCATCCTCAAATCAGTGAGAGTGAACCTGTTCTCCAATTTGCCATCCATTTCCATTCAGATGCCACCGAAACGGGAGGAGGAACAATCAAACCCTTTAAAAGCAGTCAGTTTTCCCATTTCTCTTTGTTGCTCCCGTCCATTTCCCGTCCAGCGTCCCGCGTTTTCTCTTCCGTTCCTCACCCTCCCATTTGTTTGGATTATTACCTCGGCGCAGCTTTCCCCCCTCTGTGTTTTCAGAGAAAGCCGTGAAGACGTGTGTTTTGCTGGTATCGGTAGAGGAGAAAAGAAAAGAGACAGATGAAGAGAGAGATTTCCAGACGAGTCTCTGTGTGTTTGAGACCGCAGTGCAACGTCTCTCGCTCGCACAGTCGCTCCAAAAACTGGACTTGTCCCGAAACCACACACTCAACACACACACACACACCTGCTCTGTCTGACAGTCGTCCGAGCGCCGGGCCGGAGGGCGTCTCTTGATTGGCCGTCGCGTTTAAGGCCCGCCCCGGGCCAGTTCAGTTCGGTTCAGTTTGTTTCCCGCTGTCCGTCTGACTGGCAGGCCGGTGGAGCTCTGCTGATTGCTGTTTGCCGTTTTTTGGCCGTTTCACAGCTCCTTATCTCACAGTAAAGTCCTCAGCACTGCAGCTCCGCACCAGCCCTGTAGGGGGAGACACTCTACAAGAGTGTGGAGAGAGATAAACGGGAAAGGGAGAGGGGCGTGGCTTAAAATACCCCTCCATCAGCCTCCGAGAGATGGACATGGACAGGGATTCGAGAGAGAGAACATTGGAAGGTGTCGTTGTTCCTGTGACTGAGGTGTGTGTGTGTGGGAACTGGACGGTTGGGTGTTGATGTTTTGGGGCTGATGGCTGTGCTACAGTGCTGTCCTGCTTAATCCCCCTATTGAGATCGAAGCATCTGTAAGAAAAACAAAAAACAGAAAATATTGTAGAATTTCAGAGATTATTTTTAGGGATGCATAATAATATCAGAATCATATCGGAATCGTACGATATTTGATGACGAATTTATTGTACGTGGGAAAGGTAGTGGTTGTGCCAGGCATGGAGCACGCAGTGGAATGTTCACAAGCACGCGTGAAATTTTTTTCACTAAATTGTGTGTTTGCCTCACTTGTAAGCTCGCATAAGGGCTATGTCCCGAGTCGCGTACTACTGCACCTAATATTATGGTAGGTAAGTTGCTCTTATCATACTTTTCTATGTGATATAGTATGCATCTCAGGAAGTAGCCGGTGTTGTAGCTTACCAGCTCTCTACTCACTACTCACTGCACTATTTGACTTGGTACACTACATAGGACAGGAAGTGACTTTTTCCTAAAATGTTGTGCACTACGCTGGAAACGCTCCACCCTCGCTGCGCTCCGCTTTCACGATCACTTGACTTGGTGCTGTGTTAGAAATGTCAGAGTTGTGGTGGTATTTTTGTGTCAAAATTCTAAGCGTGCAGTGGAACTGTGGCGATCTTGTCTTTATTCAACTCTATCTGTGCTCGCAACTGACTTCGACTTCCTCATTTATCGGCATTGATATTGACAGTGAAAATATCGGATATCGGTATTGACCAATAATTCCAATGTTGTGCATCACTAATTATTTCTAAAAATTAACAAGCAACTACTATCTATATTGTATTAAGGACATGGGCTGTAGTTTCAATAATTAGTGATCCACGACATGCCAATATATATAGACCGATGCCAATATTTAAATTTTCTTTTAAGGTTGATAAATGTGTAACTTAGAAGAATTAGCTACCACTATATTAGAATTATAGAGAAATGCTATATATATTTGCTTCTTTTCTAGTTTTTAATAAGTTGTCTTCAAACACACAAAATGTAAAGTGCCAATTCATTGTACATTTCATTTTCTTAATGAAAGAATTATAGAAAACACCTTTTTGGAGGAAGATAAATATTAATAAAATATAATATTGGGACGTGTGACTGCAATGTGGTAAGTGAATGTGGTGAAATAATGAGGCAGAGATTTTGCTCACGGGCGTTCCACTGCACACTCAGAATTCTGGCACGAAACAACATCAATTTTAAAACAGAAGATGTGGGCCAAAGATGACGCTGTGTTTGTAAAATTCTAAATTCTATTTTGACAGAGATTTTCTTTTTTTTGCAAATCGGTTCCAAATATTATTGGGTTATTGGCCCGTTAACTAGCAATAATCGGTATCGATATCAGCCCTGAAAAAACAATATCGGTCCACCTCTAATTTTTATGACGATGACAATGCTACAGCAAACACATTATTAGGAGGCTAACGTACAAATGACAGCCCCCCGTTCCAAATCTTAAATAAAAAGTCATTTTTAACCTCTTCAAACAGGTGTTTAATGAATGAGGGTTGGATGAGTGAACTAATTATAGGAATGAATGAGTGAATAAAAGCTGAAATCACTCTCAGAGACATCTGTGTCATATTTAGACTAAAGAGGCAAAGCTGCATTAATTATATTAGGGGTTATTAAAAAGTATGATGAAAAATGTTCTAAGAACTTTGATAATACGGTAAAGCTGTGATAAAATGTAAATTTTAATCTATATATGGTCAGATGTCAATCTATAGATATGTGTGTGGAATCCCACCCATACAGATACTGACGCCCTAAAAACTCACAGCTGAGTGATAAAATATAAACAGCAAACAGTAACACAGCTTCTATGTAAACAGGATCGCTAGCGGGGGAAAAAGATGATTTGATTTACGGACCAACATTATTTACCCAAAATGCAGTGTGTTCATGGACGATAGAGAGATGCCCCGTGGCAATGGCAAAAACAAAGACAAAATTACCTGTGAGCTTCTCTCCCTCGTCACTTGTTCTGATTACGGATGCGTAAGCACCTTCGTTTCAGCGGCGGTTCCAGTTCCGCCGCGCCCGCTGCTGCTAACGGTGAGGCCAGTCCGCACGGCAGGATGCCCGCCGCCTTCTCTGCCGGTTTGGGCACGGGCTGAATGACGCATCCCGGTTTAGGCATGAGGGGGAGTGCGTAGGCATGGTCGGCCCCCGACGCCGCATCATCCGCCTCCTGGGATTTGTCATCTCCGCCGCCCCCCGCGCTCCCAACATCGGACAGGGCCCTCTTACCTGCCACCACGTCCCTCTCCATGGCCGAGCAGCTGTTTTCTTTCAGGTCCTCTCCCTCTGCCGGCTCGTGGCAGAGAGAGGATGTTCTGCGACACGGTTCGGCCAGGGGGCGCTGTTCTGGAGGCGGAGGTGGGGTCGGCGCCGGTGTTCGGGTAGAAGGTTCTAACATTTGTGTGCCTCCATTGACAATGACATTGCATGGTGTGGCGGTTCCAGGTTCCGTTTTTGGCACCGGGGGCGTGGAAAGAGTGCTGATTGGTTGGGAGAGTTGGGGCGTGGCACTGCAGAAGGAGGGGTCAGCACAAGGCAGAGAGATGCCATCAAAAGGGCTTTTAGCATCTCTGTCTCTGTCTCTTTGCGTGTCCCCTTTTGGCTCCATGCTGCCAACATCCCTCCCGCTTACCTCACTTTCGGCTAATCGTGAGGGGACGGGCGTCGCAGGCGGGGCCGAATCCGGCTCAGGCTTCACCTGCACGCATGGTACCGCCCTCTGGATTACCTGCCGCGGGCGGCGATTCGTCGTTAAATCGATGATCCCGTGTGCTGGTGTGCCCGTAGCTGATCTTGAATGTGGCAACCTGGAATTTCCATTTCCAGCACTTTCCATTTTGACTAGATCCGTCGCGTTCGCCCTGCTTCGTTCTGATTGGCCGGACATGCCCGCAGAAATCGTGTCCGAACTGGAGCTGCCCTGCTTGTGAGCTCCGCTCTCTCCTCTGGACGATTCGGGGGAAAAGGCAGAGTCCCGGGAGTCGCTGCGCTCCCCAGAAACTTCCGGAAGCATCCCGTCATTCCCTGGACGGTCGCCTGAGGCCTTTGGGCTCACCGGAATGGGCACGGGGATTGGGATTGGCACCGGTAAGGGCACAATTACCGGATATGGCACCAGCAGCATGGGAGGGGGCACCAAAGGCGCCAGCGAGGGCATCCCAAAATTCATCATGGGTGGCACCGGAATGGGCGCGGCTGGCATGATATTAACAGGAGGGAAGGGTATCCCTGGCATATGCGTTCCTGGATGAGGGGGCATCATGCCAGGTGGGTTACCAGGCATGGTTGGGGTAGAGGGGTGCATGTGCGGCGATAGGAGAGGTCGGTGCATAGGGCTAGAAGGGGGGCCCAGGGTCCGAGGAGGAAGGGGCGGCCCAATGCCGGGAATCATGGGATTTGGGAGCGGGCTGTTGGGGCCGGGCGGGCGCAGGAAGGGAGGGCGAATCTGCTGCATCATTTGGTGCTCCATAAAGAGAGGGAGGGGCATAGGGCCACGGGGGGTCATCACCATGGGGGGGCTCCCGGGCGGCATACCCAGCGGCGGAGGGTGGAGACCGGGCGCGGGGGGCGGGGGAGGATGGGGAGGTGGCGGTGGCACCAACGTTGGACTCTCGTGGGGTCTCGGCGTGGGAATTTTGGCTGACGACGAGGACGACGAAGACGAGCACGCGTTACCCGGGTCGGAGGGCGAGCCTGCCCCCGAGTGGCCCGCTGCCACAGCGGAGGATGAGGTGGCGCATCCCGGAGACGGGGCCTTCCGGGCACGGAGCTCGCTCAGGGGGGCGCTCCAGGACTCGGGGGTGAGGAGCTGCAGGCCGGGGCTCCCATCCGCCTTCATGTCGCCAGCCGGGTGAACTGGGTTACAGAGTCCAGCCGGAAGGGCAGCCTGCGTTTCCTTGTAGAAGATGTCCATCTTGTACTGGTTTAGACACTTGGCACTGCAGAACTGCAGACGTCGCTCTCCCGAGCCGAAGTCCAGGTACTCCTTAGTGTGGCGGATGTGTTTGCACCAGTCACATACCTAAAACACAAGAAGCACACATACAACCTGTTAATACAGTGAGTGAGTAAAAGTACGTCTTCTGAGTAAACTTTATGTAATGAGTCTACTTCTATCAAAGCACTACGTTTACGTTTATGGCATTTAGCTGATGCGCACCCATTTCCTAATTTCAGGGACAGTCTCACTGGAGCAACTTGGGATTAAGGGTCTTGCTCAGGAACCCAGTAGTGGTAAGTGCAGGAGGTAGTATTTGAAACCACAACCTCTTGGGCCAGAGGCGAGTGTCCTAACCACTAAACCACAACCACCCTACTAGTAGGTACTAGTACTAGCAGTACTAGTAGCTTTGGAACTACACTGGACTACTTTTAAGTTTTTAAAAGTACACTTTTAAGTGTAAGAGTAGTAAAATGTAAAAAAAACTGTGTTATCTATACTATTTTACAGCCCCTCCAGGATTTTTTGAGATAGCTGCCGCTTATTTTGCAGGAGCTTTACGAAAAAAATGTGTTGAAAGTTTGTGTTTTCCCCCTTTATAATTATTCGTTAACAATTAATTAAAATGAAGGGAACAAAACCACTATGCGGTCTGTGGTGCATTGGCACCCGCTCAGGGTTGGTCCCCGTTAACTAGCAATAATCGGTATCGGTATCGGCCCTGGAAAACCAATATCGGTCGCCCTTTTATATATATATATATATAGGGCCACCACAAAGCCGATTTTTATAGAAACTTGAAGATAAAGGCTTATGAGAATATACTCAAAGAAGCTGATAGGTGTGAAATACGGTGTATACTGTGTTAATTATATCTCGATTAAATGCTTAAAAAGTTACCTGAAAGTATAAACTAATGACGTTTACAACTAATAACACACTTGAATATACTTCTCTTTCATAAGGGGGTCTCGGTCCAAAAAAAGAACTCTGTGATCTGTGTGTGTGTGTGTGTGTTGGAAAGTCAGTTTTATTTTTTAAGTTAAAAAGGCTACAGGGCAGATTGGTGCTTAAATAAAACAGCATAAATACATGTAGAGAAACATGTGGTTTATACCATCAAATATTAATATTTAGTTAGTGCTCATCTGTCTCATCCAAACACCAAACGTCCATTTACATCCTCTTCCTCACTCTCTCCATCTCTCTCTCCATCTCTCTCAGGCAAAAACATAGACACACACACACACACACACACACACACTGTGAGTCAGTACTTGTCACAGAGTCAATTGCTCCCGGCACAGCCTCAGGGTCAAACCCAAACAGTCCCAACTAAAAGGTTTTCCCTTTAAGGAACAATTGTGTGTGTGTGTATGTGTGTGTGTATGCTCACAACAAAATAGGCAGTCTAGTTGTGTATTCAAGGTGACGTTAACAGAAAATGACAAGTACAACAAGACTGAAAGGACTGAGTGTGTATGTGTGTGTGTGTGTGTGTGTGTGTGGGCCAGATGGATGATCAGGATTTAAAGAATTGTGTAAAAGTGTAAATAACTGACAGCTCTCCAACTTTCTAACTTGTGACGTTAAGTGGAGTGTGTGTGTGTGTGTGTGTGTGTGTCAGGCTGACGAGTGGATGGCAGAGCCTCTGATTTGCCCCAGGCCCAGGGAGCTGATTACCGAACACCGGTCTCTCAGGAGGTAATGAGGAGATTAATCAGCTGTCACTTCCCTCAATGACAGACATTCATCACACACACATCTACACACACACACCTACACACACA
>JAVGVS010000678.1:0-110259 GCA_032718565.1 Distichodus sexfasciatus | reverse complement strand
AATAACAGAAAATAGGAACATTAAAGGCAAAGGCAAGAAACAAATATGCCCATGGTCAGACCTAATGAGTGGCAAAGATTTGGTAAAAGGTTCAGTAAGGCAACTAGGGTGGCATTGGCATTGGCAAAATTAGCCCGCTAAGTTGGCACCTTAAAAAAAACAGTCACCTCTAGAAGTGACATCCCCCAGGAAAAGAGACCTCTAGCAGCACGGAGGCTGTGTGGAACCCGGGACTGTTACCAACACACACAATACCAAATAAAGGGCAGAGGTGTATATAGCAATCCACAGAGAGAGATACAGAAGAGAAGTGTTGGGATGCGTGTTCCAAAAACCTGACAACACTTCAGACCCGGATACAACAGGGATGGATCCTGAGTCGCATGTCAGATGTCTGTACAGAGATGTGAACTGGATCTCTGGAGAACTAATGAGCAATATGGCGAGATCCTGGAGAGGAAACTCTGCCTTTCAAATTTAAAACGGTACGATTTAAGGGTACTTTTTACTAACTTTCCAAGTCTCTTCTTTGGAAATTTCCTTGCATTCGATTGGAGGAAAAGATACTGACAACATACTGAAGTACGACTTGGGTAAAACTGGAGACTTAATCAATAAGCCTTACATTTATATATCACTTTTTAGAGATTCCACGCACTTTACAGAGTTAATGGGAGGTAATAGGGGGTGATTAGAAGGCCAGATTTTGAAGAGACCCTGTGGGCAATTTTAGCAGGACATTGGGATTCCACTCCTTCCTTTGTACAAACATGCCCAGGAATATTTTATAGCCTCAGAGAGTCAAGACCTTGGTTTTTACGACTCTTTCGAAGGACTGTGCCAAATTTACAGCATAGTGTCTGGATCAGTGCACTGGTGCGATGGGATCCACACAGACCACAGGATGCCACAGCCTGTTGACCTCACTAACACCTTTTGTACCGAGCTTTCCTTGTTGTTCTGCCATCCAAGTACTGGCTGTACTTTTCTTAGCTTTAGGTTTTCTTATTCTGAAATGCAGTTGACATGGCTGGTACTTTAAGAATGTGCTGTTCCATTTTCCCTGTTAGTTTTGACTCACAGGATTTATAATAGCAGTTCAGTTCAATTTGGGGAAAAATAGAATATCATTATTATTATTATTATTATTATTATTATTATTATTATTATTATTATTATTATTATTATATTCTTCTACAAATGTACTTTTGTCTTGCTGGGGAAGAAGACGCATCAACATGCAGTGATAATCGTTTTACAGTCGCATCGTGATAATACCATAATCAAATCGTGAGCTTCTCACCCGCGCAGGGCGGAACTTGTGAGTGAGGGGCGTGGCCTGTGGGTCTCTTACCAGCGGGCGGTTTGATGAGAGGGGGCGGGATCAGGGGCACAATGATTGGCAGGCCGCCCTGCTCCTTGGCCAACGGCGTGGAGGATGAGGACGGGTTGGTGGTGGAGTCGGAGGCGGCTCCGTTGCGCGACGAGGAGCCCGAGCTGTTGGCAAGAGGAGGAGACGCGCTGTTCTCCGCCCCGGACACTTTTGGCAAGGAATTTTCTGGAATAAGAAGAAAAAAAAAGAAAACAGCTGGTGGGAGAGCAGCCACGGAATCCGAGCACATCTCGCAAACCCGAGACACGAGAG
Source organism: Distichodus sexfasciatus (assembly GCA_032718565.1). Taxonomy (NCBI): domain Eukaryota; kingdom Metazoa; phylum Chordata; class Actinopteri; order Characiformes; family Distichodontidae; genus Distichodus; species Distichodus sexfasciatus. The sequence goes on along the minus strand of JAVGVS010000678.1, from coordinate 108,614 downwards.
CTACGAGTTGACCTGTTGACATCGTAAATTTTGCCGCTTCATAAAGCCACCAAATTTGACCTGACTGGAGGGTCCATTGATCTCTTGACATCCGTAACCGACATGACCGCCATCTTTTATCATCCCTCGTTATTTCCCCATTCACTTGGTAACGCCATAGCGACCATTACAATAACTTACCAACCACCTAGCAACACTTCACCAACCAACTAGCAAAACCTTTGCAACCACGTAACAACACCTTAGCAACATCCTAGCAACCACCCAGCAACCACCTACCGATACCTTAGCAACCACCTGGCAACACCTTAGCAACACCCTAGCAATCACCTAGCAACCACCTACTGATACCTTAGCAACCACCCAGCAACACCATAGCAACCACCTAGCAACACCCTAGCAATCACCTAGAAACACCTTAGCAACCACCTAGAAAAACTTTAGATATATCAAAATTATCTTTTATCATCCCTTGTGGTTTCCCAATTCACTTAGCAACATATCGACCACTATAATAACCTAGCAACACCATAGCAACCACTATAATAACAAAGCAACACTTTGCAACCACCTAGCAACATCTTAGCAACCATTTAGCAACACCTTAGCAATCACCTGACAACACCTTAGAAACCAGCTAGAAACACTCAAGCAACCACCTTAGCAGCCACCTGGAAACACCTTGGGAACTATCATAACAAACTTGTTCCCACCCAGCAACAGCCTAGCAACCATCTTGCAAGTCTTGCTGAAAGAAAGCAATCACACAATTTCTTGCGGAAATGCCTCTCTCGTTTTAATTGTAGTGTGTGGCAAAGTAAGAATTTGTAAATATGTAAATATGATGATAAAACTCGGAATCTTGATTGTAGAATCTGAAAGGAATTAAGATTCTGCTCAAATTTCCGCTCAAGATTTTCAGCCTGCGGTGGAAAAGCTGTAATCAAGACCAAATGCTCACTTTGGCCTACTTTACACCACATGGCTAAGAACAAACAAATTCTGTTCCGTCACACACACATGCTCACGAAACTCACACACACCTGCAGCATATGAGACAACCTCGAAGAAGACGACCTCAGTGATATGGGCCGATATCCAGAAACTCATTTGTCATCCAAACGCCGCACGCTAAGCCGCTACGGATTAAGTCTAAATGAGTTAATTAACTTTGATTGTCTCGCGCCTAATCTCGCCACTTCCAGCTCCGTCCGCTAACAATAGCGGAATATCGTAATCTGTAGCCGTGGATTTGTACGACGGCAGAATGTAATTACGGGGCCAATCTCGGGGCAGAGCGCGGCCCGTTAGCCAGACGCGGCTAAGAGCATCATAGCGTGGCGCTCTTTAAACGCTAAATCTCTGCTTTCTTGTGAAAACGGCGGCAGGGAGGAGGCCTGGGGGAGGGGAATTAACCACCTCATTGTGTCCGATCTCCGCCAGCCGTTGGAAAAACGCTCGACAATTTAAGTCACGCTAATGCGCTAGCGGCACAGACGACAGCACGGATAAGAGTTCCGGGTTTAGCCGAATCTTCTCACAGCGAGAACAATGCTTAGAGTTTGCAGAATGTAACTTTGGGTTTCTGCTGCTTTATGTTCATATTCTAGATGCGAGTGGCGTTTAGGAGTCGCGCAGGGATTTGCTTAATTTGGATTGCGAGCTAGTTTTAAGCCACAAAGTTTAAACTTAGCACAGACGAACTGATGCGTTAAGGCTCTATCAGCTACGGAAGTTGATAAGATAATTTTTTACTTCTTGTTATCTCAAGATCGCAACTAATATTTCTTGTGATCCTTATTAAAAATATGAGATCGCAAGAAACATCACTTTTTAGGGTTGAAATCATTATTTTTTTTCTTGAGATCATAAGTTATGTTTAAATTCCCCCATGCCAAATCTGCAAATGTCTGAGCCTCCATCTCACACTGTTCTACATTTTTATGGCGCTCTATTGTCACGGTCATATATCAACAAAGTTATGAGCGAAAAGTTGTCAGATTAACCATAAGATTTCAGGAAAGATGAGTTTTATTGGAGTTAAAGTTAGTATTGTAGCATCATTTGATATGTTGCTGATTTATTTGTGGGGAGCAAAAACCATAAAATATGGCTCTAAAATATAAAAGGCTAAAGTGCATGTTGCCATGGTTTCTTACCTTTCAGAACTGAGATGTGCTGCCGTATTTCTCCATCGGGGTAGATGTCGTCGGAGTCCCGTAACTCCACTTTGTCGTAGCCGTACCAGCCGAGCAGTTCGTTCATGGTGTTCTCCGCGAAACTCTGCGCCACACAAACACATATGGACACCAGCTTTACGAACCCTTTCAGAAATATCCAAAATCTAAATGTTTATACACAGTTTATGAGACAGCATCTGTCAGAGCCACGACCGTGGTAAACAATAAAATCTGCAAAAACGTAAATATCCACATTCTCTGTTGCTCAAATATGAATTCTAAAAACAACATTTACTGGGGACGCACGATATGGGAATTATTGGCAACAACTCGACATTTCTAACACAGCGCCAAGTCAAATACGCGTGAAAGCAGAGCGGAGGGAGGGTGAAGCGTAGTGCTTAACGCTTTAAGGAAAAAATCACTTCCCACCCTATGTAGTGTACCAAGTCTAATAGGGTGCGTGCAACTCTCCATGTGCACTACCTAGTGTGTAGAGAGCCATTAAGCTACAACCCCAGCTACTTCCCGAGATGCATACTACCACATAGAAAAGTGTGATAAGAGCGTCTTACCTACCATACTATTAAGTGCAGTAGTACACGGCTCGGGACACAGCCCATGCGCGAGCTCACATTCACTAAGTGAGGCAAACACACAATTTAGTTAACAATTTTCAGGCAGAGTTGAGCGCGTAAAGACAAGAGATTTTGTTTGTGAACGTTCCACTGCGTGTTCACAATTTCGGCGCAAAATAACACCATACATTTTAAGACAGAAGGCTCGGGACGTGTAAAATCCCACCTCGGACTTTGGACATGCCTGGCACAAGCGTTACCTTAATGACGTACAATAAATGCATCAGCAAATATCGGTGGAAAATATTGGGCAAATCTAAGCATCGGACCGATGTGATTCCGATACGATTCCAATATTATTGTGCAACCCTAACATTTACTCTTACAACACCACTAATCGTCATTAAGTCTAGGCTAAAAAGTTGATAAATTTGGTTTGCATTGTATTACGGAATAAAGCCAATTTTTATTTCTATAATAAAGCACAATATTGTTACTATTGTTACGTTTTTAATTCCGATATATATTTAATTTAGAATCTTTTATTCCAGGGGTGAGCAATTCTGGTCCTGCAGGTCCGGTGTCCTGGAGGTTTTCCTTCAGCACATCGGACCTCCTGGACCGGAGTTCTATAAAGGCATTCTATGCAGTCATCCCCCTATAACGTGCACCTGCCTCCATTCAGAATTCTACATTTTCAGGAGCCATCTGAAAATCTGGAACATTCTCTCCTACCGTTACGATCCAGTCCGATGAAGCATGCAGTAAAATCTGTCTTCCACTTTGTGTCATTGTCACTTGTACCTTTCACTTAATCAGACGCCAACTTTGCCCCACCATCCGCCACGTTGGGGCAGGTTGGCACGGCGATCGGCCCCTTGCTCCGCCCCCTCCCCCCGGTAAAAAGGCGTCCTGTTAGAGACGAGCCGACAATCAAAGACGCAGAGTGTCAATCAATCTCTGCTGCAGTCAATTAACAAGGTGCTTCAGTCTGTCAGAGCAGACAAATAGCGAGTACAGCTCATTAGCTTAACGCGCTGTGGCGCAGCAGACGAGCGGAGGAAGCGGAGAAAGCCACAATTAACGCTCTGCAGTTACTGTAGATGTTGAAAAAAGCAACCAGAAAATTCTTTAAAAAATAGCGTATAGAACTGGTTTGAAGAGATTTAAATGTTGTCAAGATATTTACGATATTTTTTTGTCAAGCAACAGACGCAAACTACAGTAAGTAAAAAATAATATCAGTAGTGAGTAAAAATGTTTCCAAAACTGTTGTCTAGAGCGTTGAGGACGGTGAGAAGATGAGGTTTGAGACGCGGTTTGTTCCAGACTAAGGCTGTGCGATATGATGAAATATATCAGGTGACGAAATTAAAATCATATTATACTCTATCATTTATTTTGTCTATTGTTTATGGTAGTATTTGTCGATGGTTTGGATGAGGGTTTGCGGTAGTCACCACGCCACCACGTAACACTCAGTGCCCTCGTGCTCAGATCTAAGGCACCTTACTAAGGCACCGCATAAAGCGCCACTGAGATACTGAGGTAACTCATTAGCAAGGTACCATCCCCAAGCACGGCCCCCGGGAGCTGCCCATATCAGCTGCCCACTGCTCCTTCAAGGATGGGTCAAATCCAGAGGTCACATTTCAGCGTGTGCTGTGCTGTGGTGTGTTCACAATGACAAATAATCACTCACTTTCAAATGTGTAAAAATATAAGTGAATTTTGGCACCTTTGGCGTTCCATATGAGAGTGCTTCCAAACGTTCCACTGAATTTACAGAAAATGTACAATACTGTATATCGTTATCAGGATATGAAACGATTTATATACCGTGATATGAGATTTTTATTTTTTTTTGGTGATATGAGATTGTGGTCATATCGCACAGCTCTAATTTTAGGCTTGACTGAAAAATGACCAGTCAAATGTTTCATCTTTGAAGTTTTCCTTCAAATAGTGTTAAAATCTCATGAGTGTCTGGTCACACCCCTAACAATGTAAAGTCTAAGTTTAGGCTGGACTTTGGACCTGCTGTTCCTGTGACTGGCCACTAGGAGTCTCCACGGCTGGGGTTGTAACTGAACACTGTGGTTCAGGGACAGAGTTCACAAGGTCACTTGCAGCAGTTATCACCGGGTCCACTTCGAGATATGGGGTTTCATACTGCGTCAAGTCTGGGCCAAGACGGCTCTGTGTCCACCTTCAGCTGTTGCTTTTCCCCCTCAGGACGCAAAAACTACAGTTTAATAGATCTTAATTTTGTAATTCTGACGTTTTTCTGGAATTCCGGAACCTCAAGCTGAAACGTCAGCTGTTTTCGTCTAGGTCATATTGACTTTGAAATCACGACAAATCTGCGTCACTAAAGGGGGGTCACGAGGGTCGTTTTTAGGGTCAAAGTTCAGGCCAAATTAGGGTCGGTGAGAGATAGAGAGAGAGAGAGAGAGAAAGAGTGCGAGAGAAAGAAGGAGAGTAGAGAGAGGTAGTGTGAGTGTGAGACAGATGAGACTACATGGTGACAAAACGGTTAAACTGAAGCTATTAGTGTGTCTAATGTGACTAATAATCTAAGTGACACTCCTTCTTCTCTCCCTCCCTCCCTCCATCTCTCCCTCCATCTCTCCCTCCCTCCCTCCATCTCTCGGCTCTGCTGATGGCCCGTCTGTAAACCTGCCACTTCCAGAGTGCTGGACAGATAGCAAGTGATACTCTTGATGGCAGACTGTGAAAGAGGAGAGCTGGAATGAACGAGAGAAAGGGTGGAGAGAGAGGGGGAGAGAGAGAGGGTCACTTTTCAATAAAAAGCACCTTTGGAATACCACAGAAAGCCAAAAGGTGGTGGCTAGTTTAGTGAGCCAAGTCCGCAGCGCTGGTATAAACAGAGTTAGAGTGACCACAAGTCTTTCTTTTCATTCTGTCTTTCATTAATCCAGCAGCACTACAGCACTTCAGCAGCACAGAGACAGAAGACGAGTGCGAGGGTTTATTCAGTTACTGTTATGCGTTGAAAAGCTCAAGTCACAAACTTGGACTGCTGCTGTGGAAAAGTGGACATCGGAATCGTATCAGAATCGGCCGATAATTGCTTTTTTAGCAGCAGATAATTGACACATTTATCATAGAGTGAAAAGCTAGTGCTCATGCCAGGCATGTCCAAACCCGAGGTGGAATTTTAGGTGAAAACCTGTGCCTTGTGTCTTAAAATATTTTCTGAGCACACCATAGAACTTTCTCGAGCAAAATCACTTGGCTTTATGAGCTCAACTCTGCCTGCACGTGCGCTCGATGTGTGCACTCAACCACTTGGCACTGTGTTAGAAATGTCAGAGCTCTGGTGTTATTTTTGTGCCAAAATTCTGAGAGCGCAGTAGAACTTTGGCAAGCTAAATATCTTGTCTTTATGCACTCGCATTCGACTCTGCCTTCCTCATTCATTAGCATCAGGATGAAGGACATCAGCATCGGCCTGTAATCCCTACAGTGTGCATCCCTAGTTTCAATTAATAAGCGAGTGATTATTTGTCTTTGTGAACGCACCGCAACCAAATGTGAGCTCTGCATTTGACCCATCCATGAAGGAGCAGCTTTTTATTTTGCAGCATCCAGGGAGCAGTGTTTGGGAGACGGTACCTTGTTCATGAGTACCTCAGTGGTACCTTTACCAGCCCGGGACTTGCGAGTCAAAGAAAAACAGAGCAGAGAGAGAGAGAGAGAGAGAGAGTATGAAGAGAGAAGGAGGGAGAGCAAGACAAGGACGAAAGAAGAAAGACTGGAGTGTGTCACAGTACAGTATGGAGAGAGAGGGAGAGAGGACGGAAAGAGAGGAGGCAGAAGACACAGATAAAAGAAGAGGAGAGAGAGAGAGAGTCACAGAAAAAAGGAGAGTAGAGGGAGAGAGAGAGAAAGACAAGCGTGAAAGTAACGGTGGGAGAAAGACAGATGAAGAGTAAGAGTGAAAGATGAAAGTCTAAGAATTCAATATAGATAGAGAGAGTCACAAGTAAGAAGACAAGAACGAAAGACAGGAGGGTGTCACAATGACGACAGAGTGAGAGAGTCATAGAAAAATGGAGAGAAGAGAGTAATAGAGAGCGACAGAGTTAGAGGAGGACAAGAATGAAAGACGAGAATGAGTAGAGAGCAAAATTTAACACTGATACCGATAATCGACAAAATACCCTGATATCGGCCCCCCGATAATCGCTCAACCCTTAAGAGAGAGAGAGAGAGAGCCACAGAAAAAAGGAGAGGAGAGAGAGCATGAAGGAGAGGCAGACTTAGAGGAGAGCAAGAACGAAAGACGAGTGTGTCAGAACAGAACAGAGAGAGAGAAAAATGGAGAGCAGAGAGAGAGAGTGTGTGAAGGAGAGACGGGGGAACGAAAGACAGGAGGGTGTCACTGCAGTATGACGAGAGTGTGAGAGAATCACAGTAAAATGGAGACTGGAGAGAAAATGAGAGAAGGACAGAGTTAGAGGAGGACAAGAACGAAAGAGTGTAAGTAGAGAGAGAGAGAGAGAGAGAGAGAGAGAGAGAGAGGGAGCGAGCATATTATGGCCTTGTGAAGGATCTGACGTCTGACAGAAAAGTAGTGAAAGAGAAAGAAAAGAAGTAGAGAGTGTTTTCGTGCGCATGGTGGTAAAACCAGACCCAACTTCACCCTGACGGAGAGAGAGAACGAGGGAGCGAGAGAGAGAGAGAGAGAGAGAGAGATGAGGGAGGGAGGGAGGGAGGAAGAAAGGAATGCATACAGCAAGAGGCAGCCTAAGCTGTAAAAACTGAAACCTGAGAATACAGGAGGGATCAGATATCAAGGAAGGTAGTGGTGGGGAAAAAGAGAGAGGGATAGGGAGAGAGAGAGAGAGAGAGAGAGAGGGAGAGGAAGAGAGGGAGGGAGAATGAGGGAGGAGTGCGGGGGCCGTGAGGGAAACTTGGCGAAGCGGGCAGGGAATTTTATCATGGTGTACAGTGACCTACTCCAGTTACTGCCCACATGGAGTCCTGTTGCCTGCACCATTACAACCAGCCCTCGCCCTGACAGAGAGAAGAGAGGGAACGAGAGAATGAGGGAGAGAAGGAGGGAGGGAGGGAGAGAGAGAGAGAGAGATGTCTGCCTTCTTTCAGCTTATTCAGTCTGCACTAGAGCTTTCTCGTCCTCCGTCTTTCTCTCGTACCTTCTGCTCTCTCTCTCTCTCTCTCTCTCTGTACTGTTAGGACACACTGTCTTTCATTCTTGTCCTCCTCTATATCTTTCCCTCACTCTCTCTCGCTACTCTCCTTTTACTCACTCTTTCTCTTCTTCTGTCTTTATCACACGTCTTTCTCTCTCCCCTCTCCTTTTTTCTGTGACTCTCTCTCTCTCTCTCTCTCTCTCTACTGTATTATGACACACTCCTGTCTTTCATCCTTCACTCTTGTCTTCCTCTATCTCTCTCTACTCTTCTGTAATCTCTGTCTTCTGCCTCCTCTCCCTCCGTCCTCTCTCCCTCTCTCTCCATACTGTCCCGATACACTCCTGTCTTCCGTTCTTGTTTTCTCTCTCTCTCTCTTCACTCTCTCTCTCCCTCACACTTCTCTCTGTTTTTCGGTGACTCTCTCTTTCTATATTGTTCTGTGACACACTCTGTCTTTCATCTTTCACTCTTTTTGGCCTGCTCCCTCTCTTTTGCTCTCTCCATACTGTTCTGCAACACGCCATCTTTCCCTCTTTTCTTCCACCTTTTCTTTCACTCTTTTCCTGTCTGCTCTTGCTCTCTCTCCATATTGTTCTTTGACACACTCTGTCTTTACTCATTCACTTTTCTTTCTCTTCCTCAGTCCTTCTTTCCCTTTTCCCTGTCTGTTTTCTCTGCTCTCTCCATACTGTAACACGTCTTTCATCTTTCACTCTCATCTTCCTCTTCCTCCATCTTTCTTTCACTCTGGCACCGTCTGCTCTCTCTCTCCATACTGCTCATCGACACATTTCGCTTCTGCCATCTTTCTTTCACCCTTTCACTTTCTGCTCTCTCTCTCTCTCTCTCTCTCTCTCTCTCTCTCTCTTTCTTTCTCTCCATATTGTTTTGTGAGGCATCTTTTATCTTTCACTCTTTTCTTTCTCTTCCTTCGTCTTTCTCCTGCTCTTATCAGTCTGCCCCCCCCCTCTCCTTTCTCAGAGCAACATGTTTAAAGCACCAGCACTGGCAAAGCTGCTGGCTTTATGTGCATCTGTGTGTGTGTGTGTGTGTGTCTCTATCTGTGTGTGTGTGTGTGTGTGTTCCGTGGTGTGTGTGTGTGTGGAAATCTGATCTGTGAAAGGGAGAAAGTCATAGTGCTCAGGTCTCAGGTTCGCACTGAGGCTAAGAAAGGGAACCAGAGCAGAGAAAAACACAGCACTGATTAACCCGGGCAACACACACTCTCGCTGTGTGTGTGTGTGTTTGTGTGTGTGTGAGTGTGTGTGACACTTCTTGGGGACACAACACATGCCACGGAGGAAGTAAGCGGGCACTGCATGGCCTGTGCTTTTTGTGGGTGTGGAAGGTTAAACTGTGCGTCGGAGGTCAGAGGGAGGAAGGTGTTGCAGGATGTTGTAACAGCAGTGTGGACGCAGACGGCTCACTCTTACACACTGAACACGAGAAGTCGCTACTCTCTAGTGCCTTTTCCACACCATACTGCACGTTAAAATTACTTTTATACATGGTGTTACTATTATCAGTGGCAGAAATTAGTGATTTAGAAATTATTTTACATTTGAATTATTTTCCTTTTTTTTTTATTAAATGTTTTTTGGGGAAATTGATAGTGTAATAGTTTGGGATGAGCAAGGGAGTAAGAGCGTGAGTGAGGGAGTGACTGAGTGAGTAAATGAGTAAGTGAGGGAGTGAGTGAAAATGAGTGAGTGAGTGAGTGAGTGAGTGAGTGAGTGAATGAGTGAGTGAGGGAGTGAGGGAGTGAGTGAGTGACAATAAGTGAGTGAGTGACTGTGTGAGGAAGTGAATGAGTGAGTGAGTGAATGAATGGAAGAGAGAATGAGAAATTGAGTGAATGAGTGACTGAGTGAGTGAATGAGTGAGTGAAGGAGTGAGTGAGAGAATGAGTAAGTGAGGGAGTGAGAGAGTAAATGAGTGAGTGAGTGAGTGAGTGAGAAAGTGAGAGCGTGAATAAGTAAGTGAGGGAGTGAGTGACAATGAGTGAGTGAGGGAGTGAGAAAGTGAGTGAGTGAATGAGTAAGTGAGGGAGTGAGTGACTGAATGAGGGAGTGAGAGAGTAAATGAGTGAGTGAGGGAGTGACTGAGTGAGTAAATGAGTGGGTGAGTGAGAAAGTCAGTGAGTGAATGAGTGAGTGAGGGAGTGAGTGACAATGAGTGAGTGAGGGAGTGAATGAGTGAGTAAATGAGTGGGTGAGTGAGGAAGTGAGTGAGTAAATGAGTGAGTGAGGGAGTGAGTGACAATGAGTGAGTGAATGAGTGAGTGAGTGACTGGGTGAGTGAGGAAGTGAATGAGTGAGTGAGTGAATGAATGGAAGAGAGAATGAGAAATTGAGTGACCGAGTGAGTGAGTAAGGGGTGGGTGAGTGAGTGAGTAAACAACAAAATGTAGTCCACTGATTTGATTTCCAAAGAGTTTTAATGCAATCATAATTGTACTGTGATTGTACTAACCCTAACTCTTACTTTGAAGTAACTTAAATGATCTATTTGTGTCTAGATTATTATTATATTTCAGGGACGGCAAACATTGGGGCAAATGGAAATGATTTTTTAGTTTGACTTGGCAAGGCGTTTTGCTGTTTCTGAAACTCAGGTCTAAGTTGTGCGGTTCTGAAGTGAACTAGATACACGTGTCTTAAAGAATGTGAAAAATACAAACTTGCACAATTTTCAGGTCTCTAGATGAGGGCCGATCGCATTATAAAGATGATGAAATAACAGTACATAATTTGTGCAACGCTTGCGCCGCAGCGAGCGACCGTGTGGCTTTTTGGCCTTGATGGAAAAGGCGACACCTGCTCCTCCATGTTTCTCTGCGCGTCTGAAAACGAGCCTCATTAAACTCCCCTCCCGTAACCCGATCTCCGCCGATCGGATTCAGCTGCGCTTCCTAACAACTCTGTCTCGCTCGCTTCCACGCAAACGCTTAAGAAAAAATATCAGCTTTGTTTCCATGGCTTTGTGTTTCCCTCTTTCTATACTGGTTATTTTCTGAATGCCGTGCAGTCGCAAAATAAATATATAACTCTCAGCGTGTGCTCGAAAGGCACCACTTCCTGATACTTTCCAACAAACTGATTTTGATCTGTTTAGCGGTGATACAGGATTACCCGTCTATCCAGTATCTCTGGTCTCTGTCTGTCTGCTCCACGTTGACAGTTGTCTACTTGTGGATGAGCTCAAAGAGTCGCGGCAGGTGAGACGACGGAGGTGTCGTGTGGTTTATATGAGATTTCATATTCCATGATCGAATGCATGGATTAATAATTGTTGCTGCTCTAACAAAACCTCTGCTGGTACGTATGGTACTGCTTGAGTCTGTTACTGCTTTTCCACTGCTCCGGTGCAGGTCCCGACGTTGGGAAAGGGCTTTTCCGCTGATGTGAGAGCTAGTCTTAATACATCTTAATTAAATCAAAATGACATATCTTTTGATTATCAAGTTATAATATGAACTAAGCTTGAGGGTACTAGTACTATATGAGGGTACTCTTGCAAAGAGGGCACTGGTACTCTAACTATGACAGTACTCTTGCAAAGGGGGCACTGGTACCCTAACTCTGAGGATACTCTTGCAAAGGGGGCACTGGTACCCTAACTCTGAGGATACTCTTTCAAAGAGGGCACTGGTACCCTAACTATGAGGATACTCTTTCAAAGAGGGCACTGGTACCCTAACTATGAGGATACTCTTTCAAGAGGGCACTGGTACCCCAACTATGAGGATACTCTTTCAAAGAGGGCACTAGTCCTCTATGATGGTAATCTTGTAAAGGGGCACTGGTACCCTAACTATGAGGGTATTCTTGCAAAGAGGGCACTGGTACTCTATGATGGTACTCTTGCAAAGAGGGCACTGGTACTCTAACTATGAGGGTACTCTTGTAAAGGGGGCACTGGAATCCTAACTATAAGGGTACTCTTGCAAAGAGGGCACTGATACCCTAACAATGAGGGTACCCAGAGGGTACCCCACTGGTACTCTATGATGGTACTCTTGTAATGGGGCACTGGAATCCTAACTATGAGGGTACTCTTGCAAAGTAATTACCTATAAGGGTACTCCTAAGGCACTGGTAGCCTAACTATGAGGGTACTCCTGCAAAGCAAGAACTGGTACTCTCTGGTCATAGTTAGGGCACCAGTGCCTCCTTTGTAAGGAACAAAGCGCGGTCGCGAGAAGTAGTGCATAGCTGCAAGGAAAAGATCGATCCGCGAATTTTTGAATCGATATCATATTTTCCGAACGAGAATCGATATTGAACGGTGAATCGATTTTTTGAACCCAGCCCTACCCAGCGCTCCCTAAAGACCCTGGTGATGATGATGATGTCACAGCTCCTATAAAATTACAGCTGCTTAATTCACTTTAAAGGCACCGCACCAGAGCACAGTAGAAATTGCTGCCTTTTACACAGCCATTTTTCAGAGTAAGAAGCAGAAATCACTACAGCGTAGCAACAAGCAGCATTTTCAACAGTTGAAAACGGTGTAAAAAGCACCATATATTACAGCGCACACAAAAAAACTTTTTAAATGAATAAAGCGTTGTACAGGGGCATAACAGTGGGGTGTTCGCCCCGTGATCAGAAAGTCGCAGGTTCGAATACAGGGCCGGTAAAGTTACCACTGAGGTACTCATGAGCAAGGTATCGTCCCCAAGCACTGCTCCCTCACGGATGGGTTAAATGCAGAGGTCACATTTGGTTGTGGTGCACTGTGCGCTGTGGTGTGTTCACAATGACAAATAATCACTTACTTTCTTATTCAAAGTGACGTACACTAAATTGTGTAGAAATATAGATGAATTATGGCGCGTTTGGCGTTCTGTATGAGCGTGTGCAGAGTTTAAATGTACAGTACAGATATATGTACAGTATATCACTATTGGGATATGAAATGATTTATATAGGATTTTGGTCAGATTGCACAGCCCTAAGCTGTGGATAAACCGTGACGAAGAGGTGAAACATTAACGTTAACATTAACACTACTTTTTTACCACACGCTGGATGCTATGTAAGAGCTTCTCCTCCATTCACACGCAGCAGATCCATGAATGAAATCTGTGCTAGTCTAACAGCGGTCATCAGCAGCTCTCATGCGGCTGAACCTCATCACTTCTGGGCATCTCAGATCTCAGATGAATGCTACACCGAATCACGGTCACTCTCAGCAGCTCTGGTAACATCATTGCAGCCTTTAAGACTTAATACACTTTTATAACACATGCATAACATAGTTATAAGTTACATATAAAGTGAGTGAGTATTTGTCATTGTGAACACAGCACAGCAAAACACACCACAACTAAATGTGACCTCTGCATTTGAACCATCCGTGAAGGAGCAGTGGGCATCCGACATGAGCAGCGCCTGGGGAGCAGAGTTTGGGAACGGTACCTTTACTGGTCCAGGATTCTAACCGGCAACCTTCCATTCAAGGAACTCCCTAACCGATGGATTATTTTCTTATATTTATCATAAAATTTAACTTTTGTTGGGGAATATATTACTATATAGGGAAAATAATGTTGTAATGTAACTGTTTAAGAGATTCTACAGATAACTATTAAGTGTCTGTTTCGGTTTTTGCAACATGGGTCCAAATTTGGGCTTCTTTAATATACTGTATCTAAACATTTGCCACAGTGTTTCAGAGTTTCAACACGTCCGGGTCACACACACACACACACACAATTTACACGCAATATGTGCAACATTTTTTTAAATCTCCTGATCTACTTGCCACACAAAAATATCTGACAAAAAACTGGGAGATTTCACAGAAAATGAAATGTATCAAACAGCAAATATACTCGTAACAGAATACACACAGTTCCTCTCACACTAAACACACACACACACAAAATTACCAGTCCAGTTTCTTCCACAAATGCAATATGCACAAGGAATACACAAGTCAACACAAAAATACATTCATGGTCTTGAGGACAAGGTGTGTCTGCACTTAGGTAAACGAGAGCTGCCAGCTCCTTGAAAATGTGTATATGTGAGTGTTCCTTCATCTTCTGACCTTCAGACCTGCATGACCAGAGCATCAACACCAAGCTTAATATCTAATCTGGTTGATAGCGGCTGTGATATTACACACACACACACACACTCTCACACTTTCTTAAAGATGCTTCCTGGTCTGATCTCACCTCTGACTAACATACAAAGAATATCAAAGAATTTTCTTTGCTCATAAATTGGAGCAGGTGTGTATAAAAGTATTTTTAGCATGTGTATTCAAAACTGCAGTCATGCTGCCATCTGAATAATTTCACAATGCAGACTAATTTGTTGTTAATTTGTTGTCAAGTTAATGCTTGTTGTTGATGCAAGTGCACCACAGTGATACAGCTTAAAAGGCTTTGAAAAGAAGTAAAAATCATAGAGAAACATTCTGACTAGTTCCATTTACCTGCTGTCAAAAACATTTCTGGCACTAAAGTGCTTTTTGCTAAAAGGTCATGTTATTGTTAACCAAAGGCGAACTCAGCACGGCGGTCAACATGAACGACACAGACAGGCAGAACCAAGACGTTGAGGAAAATAGACATTAAATAAAATGCTCTGGTTAAGATGTAAATCTCTCTGGTCCCCCTTCAGAGACTCTATTGAGATTCTCTTAAAAAATATCATAAAGAACTCAGTAGGAACTATTTTTACAAAGTCTCTTTTCCTCCTCAAAGAACCTTCAGCGCTTCTACATCAATTAAAGCTTCTTCATGCAGTCAAACATGGTTGAAAAGGTGGTTACTGGTGCCCAACTACAATTACCAGTGCCCCCTTTGCAAGGGTACGCCCCCAGTTAGGGCACCAGTACACCCCTTTGGAAGGGTACGCTTCTAGTTTGGGCACCAGTGCCCCCTTTGTAAAGGTACGCTCATGGTTAGCGTAACTATGTCACCCTTTGCAAGAATACCCTCACAATGTGGGTTCTAGGACCCCTTTTGAGAGGGTACTCTCATTGTTAGGATAACAGTGCCCCATTTGCAAGAGTACCCTCCCAGTTGGGATGCCAGTGCCCTCTATGCAAGATTCTTCATGGAGTAACACAGCCATGCAAAGGGGGCAGTGATACCCGACTTATGATCAGGGGGTCGGTGTTTCAAATTCAGAACTAGTAAAAGGTGTCACAGAGATACTCTGTAATTTGAGCAAGGTACCGACCCCAAACGCTGCTCCTACACGGTTGGGTTAAAGGCAGAGGTCATTTTCCACTGTGGTGTTAAATAATCACTCACTTTCACAACAGCAAATTGGGAACGCTTACATACATCTAAGAACGTACCAAATGTAAAAAAGGAGGAACCTCTGTTCACACGTGGCTCATTAGCGTTCGACTCAACTCATCTCGGTGGGCGTGAGTTCAACCTCGCGGGTCAATCAATAGCTGTCAAATTCAGGCACCCAGCGGCCCCCGGCTGACTGCAGACACGCAAAAACCGCATGCCATCATTATAACCCCATTACCACGGAAATGACAGAGGGAAGACCTCAAAACCTCATGCAAATGTTCAGATTTGTCCCTATTTAAAAAAAACTCCCCAAAGGGTTCTTCCTCGAAATGTACGATTTAATAAGGAACCTTTCCCTGATGTGGAACCTTAAAATGATAATAAATGTCTCTTTGAAATCTAAAAGTGCTTTTGAGACTTTGTGGCCCCATTCAACATTTTCCACGAAAATTTCTCAATGGAAATAGAATCTTTTATTGAACTGAGCCTAAACATTGGGAGAAAAATAGACTTTCAGGCACCAAACATTTTCCATCCCATGAAAGGTTCTTTAAGGAACCAAACCAAAAATGGCACTTCTGTGGCATCACTCCAAGAATAATGGCTTTGGCACATGTATGATTATTTTTAAAGTCTGACCAGAAAAGACGTTTCTGACAGCCAACATGACATTATGAGCCATAAATTCGGACGTGTTGAGGTGACATGAGAGGTCGATGTGGTGTCTGTACGCGTCGGTCTGCGTAGCGTTTGCGCAAAGCTGCAAACAATGAGCGCATAAAAACCGGAGACAAAAGCGGGTCTGTGCGCGCGGCCGCCGCCGACGGTAACGACATGTAGACCACAATATCAACCACAAAACGGGGAAGAAACAGGGACCATCTCCCAAACATGGGCACGTTTTAACTGGGTTTCTGAGTTGGGGGGGAAAAAGCGAGTTCTCATGAGGCGCACATCTGGAGCTGCGTCCTCACAGCTGGACCTAAAACGCTCCTAAAACCGACTTTAAACCCCGGTTTTCCTGCGTGTTTATTCCCGGTTGGGTATTGTGTGTGTTTGTGATGTGTTTTGGTCGTTGTTTTTGGAAAGCAGACGCCTCTCTCCTTTCGTAGTAGTAGTAGTAACGGATTTGACGCGCAGACTGACGCACCGGATTTTCCATTTACAAACCGCCGAGCCACGTGAGATGTCAAAAAAATATCCCGTTTTGCTGATATTTCAGCAACTTAACCCACCACAAAGTGGACAACCGGACAGAAAGGGGTAACATTTACCTCAGAAAAATCATCTCCGAAAACAAACGGTGCTCAGAAATGTCCACAAATTAATGTGGGGCTGCACGCGCGCCGAAAACACAGGGAGCGCGTGTGTGATTTTTTTCTCGAGGGAAACGGAAAGAGGAGTGACGCCGAGTCGCAAAATAATAAAGTAATAATAATTAAAATTAAATTGAAATATATCAAAGTTGAATCGAGGCTCTGTTCCACATCGAGGGCGGAGCGGCGGCGGACGAAACGGCGTACAAAAAAATCCCGAAAATAAAAAGGCGACGAGAGAGCCCCGGTTCAGCGGAAAATCCCCCCTTACCTTCATCTCCGCGTTAATTTCCCTTTTAACGGGGTGAGCCGGTTTCCTGCTCCGCTTGTTTTCCGGTGGTCTCCCTTCTTTCTCCGTCTCAGCCATGTTTTCTTGCAGAATCTCGGTCAATATTTTGGGAAGAAGGAAGGAGAGGGGGAGAGAGAGAGAGAAAAGAAGAAGAGCGCCCGGTGGCGTGAGGCGGATTCAGAGAGGCAGCGCCGCGGACGGCGGACGCGCGAGGAGCCCCGGTGGTGTCGGTGGTGAAGAAGAAGAAGAAGAAGAAGAAGAAGATGAGGAGGATGATGATGGTGATGATGATGATGATGCGGGCTCGCGATGCCCGTTCGAGTCAGCCATCTTCTGCCTGCCGTTTTCTCCGCGCTCGCTGATGTGTGTGTGTGTGTGTGTGAGTTGAACCGAGCGCGACGTCGGGAGAGAAAAACCGAGCGAGTCAGACAGGGGGAGGGGCCTGTTCGGTAACTCTACACGGCACGCGGATCCCGGGAAGGCTATTTCCTCCCACTTTTCCACAGGTCGGTAGTTGTGGAAGTAACGAACTACAACTACTCACCTTACTGTAATTAAGTAGGGTTTTTTTGGCAGGATGCTTGTACTTTTAAGATTATATTTAACTTTTTAGATGATATTTTTTCTTGTGTTAATTTTAACACATTCACAGTGTTAACATTTTTGACACAGTGAAAGTGTCAAAAAAGGTAACACAAAGATGTGTAAACATTCATCCATTCATTCATCATCTGAATCCCAGCTGGGGTCGTGGGGGGACTGGAGCCTATCCCGGGAATTTACGGGCGCAAGGCAGGGACCAACACTGGACAGGTGCCAACACACCGCAGGGCACACAAACTCACACAATCACACTCTCACTCACACCTCACAGGGCCAATTTAGAGTCGCCAATTAACCTATATTGCACACCCGGAGAAAAGCCATGCGAACACAGGGAGAACATGTAAACTCCACACAGAAAGGCCCCATGGCCGACCCGGGACCCTTCTCACTGTGAGGCGGCAGCGCTAACCACGACGCTGCCGTGCTGCCCATGATGTGTAAACATGTATAATATTTACACGTGGCTGTCCTTGGTTACACATATTGTTTGAATGCTGTGAACAAATGCACATGTTGTGTACATTTTAAAACTACACATAACTATGTGTAAAAGATCAGATTTTTTCCAACACAATTTTATTAAACAGTAACACAAAATGTGTAAATTTGTGTATTTTTTCTACACATGCATTCTAAAAGTGTACCAACCCTACCTCTGCACAACACAACCAATGCTCTCAAACACATTAAGAAGGCGAGAAATTCCACTAATTAACTTTTGACAAGGCACACCCGTCAATTAAAAACCATTCCAGGACAATGCCTCACGAGTCTTATTGAAAGAGTGTGCAAAACCGTCATCAAAGTGAAAGGTGGCTACTTTGAATAATCTACAATATAAAACATATTCTGGTTAGTTTACCACTTTTTTGTTTACTGCTTAATTCTGTGTTCCTTCATCATTGTGATGTTTTCAATATTAATCTACAATGTAGAAAAAAAAAAGAAAAAAAGAAAAATCATTGAGCGACAAGGGGTGTTCAAACTTTTGACTGGTGGCATATATAAATATATATTTTTTTTTGCTTTCTGCCATGTCAAAAATGTTACTTTATGCTACAATATATAGAATGCAACATCTTCCTGAAGTACTTTCTAAATCTTGACCTCACTAACTATAATTAATACTAAATAAATAAATATTGGATTAGAAACAGACAATAAATGACGATATTTCAATAAGTATAAATGGTTTAAAAAGTTGTTTTTGAGAAGAGTATGTTTTTACACCTGTACTTTTAAGTGAGTGATTTTAAGTAAGTGATTATTTGTCTTTGTGAACACAGAACAGCACACAGTGCACCACGACCAAATGTTACCTGTGCATTTGAGCCATCTGTGAAGGAGCAGTGGCAGCTGTTTTGGCATCACCCAGGGAGCAGTGCTTGGAGACGGTTCCTTGCTCATGAGCTCGCCAGTGGCACCTTTACCAGTCCGGGACTTGATCTGGTGACCCTCCGATTACGGGGTCAACTCCCTAACTGTTACATTACCTTGAGTAATTGAGTATTATTCAGCAATGTAACAATAGTTGTACATAAGTGTGCTTCTACGCCTGTAGGGATTGAACACCACTTAAAACGGGACTGCTAATTAGTGTGTGTAAGAAAAGTGTGTGTGCGTGTGTGAAGAGAGAGAGCGAGAGAGAGAGAAGGAGAGACTGTGTTCATTGAATTACAACTTGCATTTGTGGTTGTATTGACTGTAATGCACACATACACACAAACACACACACACAAAAGTATTTACTATTTCTCTAAGGGGTATTACAGTTTCACACTCTCATAATTTATGCCAAAGGAGGGTTATATCATAATCTTAACAGCCAAAGTACAATTACATTTTATAAAATGAAAATAAAAATTGCAAAGATTTTTTTATCAAGGGTGCAGCAAAAATTTCTTAGCATGAGAAAAATTATGTTGTTCTAAATACACAATACCTTACACACACATACACACAAACTTCTCTGTGGCTCGCTGTCTTTTTGAGATTCTTCCACTGACCTCCATGATGACCAGATGTCAATAATTGTGGCAGTTGGTAGCGTAATGGTTTGGGAGTTTGCCCCGTGATCAGAAGGTCACCAGTTCGAATCCTGAACTGGTAACGGTACCACTGAGGTACTCATGTGCAAGGTACTATGCCCAAGCACTCTCCCTGTGCGCTGCCCATGTCAGCTAACCACTGCTCCTTCACGGATGGGATAATTGCAGAGGTCACATTTCGGTGTGGTGCGCTGTGTGCTGTTCTGTGTTCACAATGACAAGTAATCACAAATAATCACTCACCAATAATAATACAGGGAACAATAACCATGTAACCAAAAGCAACTCTGCATTTCATCCCCTATGACAACTGGTATTCACAAAGTCATAAAAATCTGTGTATCATTCATTAATTCCATATTCAAATAAGAATCCAAAATCAGAATATTACAAAATGATTCATTATTTAATTTTTCCTGATATCAAAATACAAATTACAGGGTGTTTTCTGTAGATTGGTCTTAAGGTTGAGCTCAAAAATAGGACATGAAAAAATTGCCTTTTGAAGCTGAACTTGATTTTGATATTTAATATCTCCGACTTGTGTGCCCCAGAAGTTATTGACTTTTTCACGAGTTGCACTTAATAAAAAAGCATCCGTTTGTACCGTTTTACAGAATAAATGACATATTTTAGATTCGTATCATCTTCTTTCAGAGTTAAACGCTTAGCTAAACAATACATAACTCGCTATGATTGTCCATCAGAGCTAGCACAACTACATCAAACTAAGAGATAGCGCTACTGTGTTGATACCGAGTGCAAGACGTCAATAACTTCTGGGGCACACAAGTCGCACAAAAATCCCATAAATCTCAGGTTTTCCTGTTTTTTAAGGCAATAAGGTCCTCACTAGTACCACAAATTCTACCCAAAGACCAACAAAACACACACACACACACACCTGTATCTACAAACGCTTCAGCTATAATGTTTCAGGTTGACCAGAACCACCATCAATATTATTGATAACCACCTGCTCATGGAAGTTTTAGTGAGATTGCCTGTCTGTATTGCAGAGTAATTACCCTGGACAGTCAGGGATAAATAATCCACACATCACCAATTCACCAGCTCTGTTTGTGCCATCCTCACCACCTGAGTATGTTCTTTTTGTCAGGATTTGGATGGAATCTCACAGCTCCAAGGTCTAGTCTTAAGTCTCTGGGAGACGCATCTTTCTCAGTTGTTGCTCCGCAAGTTTGGAATGACCTTATAACGTTATAATGAAACCCTTTGGTGGACTGAACAGGATTGTGTGTCAGACCTCAGAGACCAACAATGACACATGCCCACATATAGGTGGCGCTATTTCAAACGTAAAAGTATTTTGCCTGTTGCTAAAATTGCCAGTTTCGTATTCCTAAAATTGGTTTTAGTTTATTTTATTGTCTTAGTTGTACCCAACTTTGGGCTATTGTTTTAGCATGCCTTTTTAAACAAATGTGACTTGACTAAAGGCATCAAACAAATCTCCATTTGCTCTCACTAGTTGTGAGTCACATTAATGACCTCTGCCAAGATAAAGGCATCATGTTAAATTGTTAAAATCCACTCAAACTGCCTTAAAATGAGTGTGTTTTATGAAAAAATATACAAGAACAGTGTGCGTATATGTTGCAAGACTTGAGCACATCTCTCTTACATCATGGTGTCTGTGCCTCATGAGCATTGCTGGAATTGAAGATGCACCCCTCATTCTTTCTCTCTCTATCACTCCTTTTCTCCGTCCCTCGCGCTGTCCCGTCTTTAAGTGTTGAGGTCGCTCGTCCTTGAAGCGATCTCTTCGTCCCATCCCAGATCACTAGCAGATGCCGGCGTCCCATGAATGAGTGCATTGTTTAAGGCACAGCGGCCGCCGGCCCGGCCGAACATTATCCTCCGGTAAACAGTTACATTCTAGCAGGGATCCTGTTACCGCACTCGATACGGGAGGAGGTGCCTGGACGCGTATATAACAGGCCGAGCTGTGTTTTCTCCCGCTCGGCTTGACTTTCACCCGCATTTGATTCCACAAGCTCTTAGCAATGCGGATCAAGTGCAAAGGAATATGGTTTGTAAACACGAGTAATGCCCTAATATGCAGTGACAAATAAGATTACGGGATGGAATTTGTGTCTCTCGGGGGGTAAGGGCTGTTGGAAAGTGAAAAATAAAACATGAAGCAAAATGGCTTTTAAATCCCTGCTTGGTCAGTGTGTGTGTGTGTGTGTGTGTGTATATGTGTGTGTGTACAGAGAGGGTCTCAATTTCAAAAAAGATACTTGCAGGAGTTTTTTGGGAGGGAAGTATTACAAAGGGAATTAGAAATAGATGCGAAACAGATGCGCGGAGCTCATTAGCGTTTCCCTGCTTTGTTGAAGATGGGTAAAATATCAACTTCTCTTTCCAATCGCGGGGCCAAATGGAACTTTGTTAAATGAACATACTGTACCTGTTTTCAAACAACGGAAAGTTTGAGAATTCCTCACGTGTCAGCATGCAGGTGATCAAAGTCTCATTAGTGTCCAAATTTAAAGTGTCTCATACATTTACTAAATATGATTGTTCCATAATAATGAATTATGAGACAACCGCCTAGCAACACCCTAGCAACGCATAACAACACCCTAGCAACCCCCTTACGATGCCTAGCAACACCTTAGCAACCGTCTAGCAACTGCCTAGCGACACCTAGCAACACCCTGGTGATGCTTAGCAACCAACTAGCAACAACTAGCAACATCCTAGCAACCACCAAGCAACACAACACCTAGTAACCCCCGGTAAACAGTTACATTCTAGTAGATATCCTTTTGCCACATTTGATACTGTAGGAGGTGCCTGGACGCCTGGCAACCGCCTAGCAACTGCCTAGCAATGCCTAGCAACACTCTAGCAATGCTTAGCAACTGCCTAGCAACACCTAGCAACACCCTAGCAACCACCTAGCAACCACCAGTTAACAGTTACATTCTAGCAGGGATACTTTACTGCACTCGATTTGGGATGAGGTGCCTGGACCCGTATATAACATTTGCATTTTCTTGCGGAAATATCTCTCTAGTGTTATCCGATTTTTATTCCACACACTTTTTTTGACCGCTACTCCTCCTACAGTTTTTGTGCTACAAACTTGGTTTGTGAGATCTGCTCATTTTTCTGTCCGTTTTTTTCCACATAGACTAGGGTTAGCCCAAACATGGAGCCCAAATTCAGCCACTTTACTGCACGGCCACCGTTCTTTACAAATCCACCAAATTCGATGTGATTCAAAGGTCTGTGGGCCTCTTCGCATATCTGTAACCGTCATGACTAGCAGTCATTTATTTTTCCCCATAAAACTTATTTGTTTTCTTCGATTAGGAATACATGGGATTTGAGAGTTGAAAGTTTCTCTCAGCCTGTTTTTGCATGGCACTCAACACGGTTCTTATGCCAACCTTTACCGGTTAGGGACTTGAATGAGCAGTGCTTCAGAAACTAATTAATATGAAGTATAAATTAATAAACAGTTTCTACTCATTACAAGACATCAGTGGCACAGAACAATGAACCATTCTCAGTGTATTTGCAATTTAACCTTTTCAACTTGCCTAATCTCTCCATCTCTCTTCCATTTGCCCGGCAGATTCATGGTTCAAAAGTTCATAATGACTACATCACTCATTAAAAAATTGAAATCTGTGTATCATTGCAGCAAACCAGGGGGATGTTCTTGAGTCGGTGTGGTGAGGAAATTGTGGGCAGGAGCACGTTGATGAGATGGGAAAGTATTAGTGGAATTGTTTGATTGAAATGAGCCGCAGTACAGTCTCACTGTAATTGGATAATATGTGTGGCTCTCTAATAAAAGAACTCTGAGTGCCACATCAAGTTAATTAAACTAATTAAACCTTATCAGAAATAAAAGGTCAAATTTAGGGAATTTCAATTAAATGCCAGCGAAGGGGAGGCTTTCATTACTAGTCTCACTCCCTCTCTCTTTTTCATACACACACACACACACACACACACATATTAGTTGTGTGAATCTCTGTGATTTGTCTACATTCCAAATGTCTCATAACTTGATTTAATTTGGTTATTAGGATTTGTTTAGCTGTTAGTGGAGCTAGATTTCCAGTGGACTTGGCATGATTCAATCATACTGGGCATCACAGTTCACCCCAGAGGTCAAAACAGGACAACCAGAGCACACATCTGTTTGGGATAAATAATTATTAAAATATTTTCTCCCTGATTTAGGGGTGGGAAATTGTATCAATTCACACTTTTATATGTTTATGTACTGGTAAACATTTAAATGAGTGCTGGCTAAGTAACAAGAATGACACAATGCATGCTTCATGATTAAAAATTCACAGTTTAATATTCACTGTATTTTGGGACTAATAGCTAATTGGTTAATTGAACAGTAAGAATGAAAACATGACTTGCTGAAGCCCAGCAAACCTGACTCTTCTGCAGTTCCACACGAAGGGTAATCAGGAATCCTTAGAAATGACTGTGCAACATGCGGGGGAAACACATATGCTGTTCCAATCAGATGAGAAAATGATTTAAAAATAAGACGACGTGGGTAATTAGAGAAGTAAGTTAAAACCTCTCTGCCATTTTAGCAGTTACCAGGCTGAAAACATCCACGGCAGCTTTCTTCTTCGTCTCGAGTTGAGAAACAATTACTTTTCTAAAATTATACGGGCCAGCTGTTACTGGACTATGT
The DNA here is from genome assembly GCA_032718565.1 of Distichodus sexfasciatus. NCBI lineage: Eukaryota > Metazoa > Chordata > Actinopteri > Characiformes > Distichodontidae > Distichodus > Distichodus sexfasciatus. The sequence goes on along the minus strand of JAVGVS010000678.1, from coordinate 84,439 downwards.
ATTAAAGTGAGATTCAGGCTCTCCAGTCTTTATAGCAGAGGAAGGTTCCAAACTGAATTAAATGACCAAGTGGTATCATGTATTACATTCTGTGAACATTGCCGTAAATGCACATTCTTGGTTCAAATTGTACATTTGGTCAATTATTCAGTCCACTGGACACAAGAGAAGCTTAAGAAGAAAGGGTCACTGTGGCTTATCAACCAGCTCATTACTGTGATATGATTCACACCTTACCCTTCAGAGTGAAAATTATTTATAAATATAAAAGTTTTTTTTTTCCAATACAAAACCAACCTGGTCATTCTAGAATTATTTTCAAATAGATTTATTGGGTTAATAAAAAAACATAAGAAAACATTTGGATGTTTAATGTTAATGTTTTTTATTTTGAGTTTTATTATTATAATTATTATCATCTCAATCATAGACTTATTAATTAATTTCCAGTGCAGGTATTCCAAAGAGTTGTTACTTTGATTGGTGTGTGAAAGTATCTTTCTCAAAATTTCGGCTTCTTTCTCATAATTATGAGTTTCTGTCTCATAATTCGACTTTTTATCTCGTAATTTCGACTTTCTGTCTAATAATGACTACTTCTCATCTCACAATTATGACTTTCCTTTTCATAATTTCGACTCATAATTTTCTATTACTGGCGGCTACCTTCCATAGGTAGCCGAGTAATTGGTTTTTAAAACATTAATACATTCATTTTTCATATCCAGATATATATTCAAGATTCAGGATTTTTTATGTCACATATATAGTGTACGATTCTACCAATGTGCAAATGAAAAGACAAGTTAACAACAGAAAATTTCTGATAAACGTAAAAAACATAAAGAGTAAGAATAAAACACACACACACACACACACACACACACACATATATATATCTGTATATATATATATATATATATATATATATATATATATATATATATATATATGTATATACGTATTTTTTATTCTTTTTATTCTTGTATATTTATATATATAACAATCTACAGTGTATTTTAAAGTGTTTATACTCGACCGCAGTCTCACTACTGATCACCGGTTGAAGTCGCAAAGCAGGCGCAAAGCAGGTTGCAGCGTAACCACGACAACGCCGTAAAGCAGGACGTCAAACATGGAAGCTGGTACGTGTTTACTCTCACGACTTTAAAAGGCTGAAAAGTTGCACGTAATTATTATTAAACCTTTTTAATCTCCCGACGGACAAAGTGGACTTATCACGGAGCTGCTGAGTGGCCAGACGGGACGGGGTTTGGACTCGACGTTGGACATGTTTCATTCAAAAGGAGATGACATTGGGGAGACTCTGTTAAGACAGGCTAGCTGTGTGTTCGCGTAGCGATTATTATAAATATTGTTATTATTTTTCGAGGAGGTGTAAAGTGTGAGGAGAGTAGGTTTTTGGGGGCGATGTGGCGCAGGAGCCTGGGCTTGTGGTCGGGCGCAGCCGCGTCCAGCTGGAGGCAGGCCGGAGGCGGAGCGCCTGGTGGGCTACCTGAGCCTTCATCAGCCTGCGCTGCCTCCCTCAGCGACGAGCTTCAGTAACGTAGCGCTATGCATAAGCCCGGAGACTGGTGGACACCCAAACACCCTCTACTCAACACCGCCCGGTACGAACACACCCACACCCACACCAAACACCCTCTACTCAACACCGCCCGCTACGAACACACCCACACCCACACCAAACACCCCTCTACTCAACACTGTCCGCATGAACACACACACACCCACACCAAACACCCCACTCAACACTGTCCGGGTACGAACACACACACACACACACACACCCCACTCAACACTGTCCGGGTACGAACACACCCACACCAAACACCCTACTCAACACCGCCTGCACAACACACACCCACACCCACACCAAACACCTTTACCTTAACACCGCCCGCTACGAACACACCCACACCCTCTACTCAACACTGTCCGGTACGAACACACACACACCAAACACCCTCTACTCAACACCGCCCGGTATGAACACCAAACACCCTCTACTCAACACCACCCGGTATGGACAGACACACACACACACACCCCCACACCAAACACCCTCTACTCAACACTGTCCGGTACGAACACACACACACACACACACACCAAACACCCTCTACTCAACACCGCCCGGTACGAACACACACACACACCAAACACCCTCTGCTCAACACCGCCCGGTACGAACACCAAACACTCTCTACTCAACACCACCCGGTACGAACCCACACGCACACACACACACCCACACCAAACACCCTTTACTCAACACCGCCCGGTACGAACACACACACACCCCCACACAAAACACCTTCTACTCAACACCGCCCGGTACGAACACACACATACACACACACACACCAAACACCCTCTACTCAGCACCGCCCGGTACGAACACACACACGAAAACCAAACACCCTCTACTCAACACCGCCCGGTACGAACACCAAACACCCTCTACTCAACACCACCCAGTACGAACACACCCACACCCACACCAAACACCCTCTACTCAACACTGCCTGGTACGAACACACACATGCGAACACCAAACCCCCTCTACTGAACACCGCCCGGTATGAACACACACATGAAAACCAAACACCCTCTACTCAACACCACTCAGTATGAATGCCATACACCCTCTACTCAATACCACCCGGTAGAAACACACACACGCGAACACCAAACACCCTCTACTCAACACCACCCGGTACGAACACACACACACGAACACCAAACACCCTCTACTCAACACCACCCGGTACGGACAGACACACACACACACTTAACATTCCAAACACCCTCTACTCAACGCTGCCTGGTATGGACAGACACACACACTATAAATTTTCCAAGCACCCTCTACACAACACTGCCCGGTACGGACAGACACGCACACACTAAACATTCCAAACACCCTCTACTCAACACTGCTCAGTGTGGACACACTCACCAAACACCCTCTACTCAACACTGCTCAGTGTGGACACACTCACCAAACACCCTCTACTCAACACTGCCCGGTACGGACAGACACACACACACTAAATATTCCAAACACCCTCTACTCAACACCATCCGGTATTTGGATTTACATTTCGATTCATATTTACATTTACAGCATTTAACAGACTCTCTTACTGAGAGTGACTTCCATTTTCCTGATTTCAGGGAAATTAACAGTTAAGGAATTGGCCCAGTGAAGTTCTGGACCGGTAATGGTCCCACTGAGGTACCGTCCCCAAATGCAGAGGTCACATTTCCAATCACAGGGCATAGCTCCCTAATTGTAAACACTACCAACTGCCCAAATTTAAAGACTAAGTTGTTCTGTCACGTGGAGTATGATATCTGACAACACATGTCCTGTAAAATAATGTCAGTTTGTATATTTAGATATTTATAGAATTTATGACAGCTGACTATATCACATTTGACCTGAAAAATGGCCTTTGCAAGACTTGCAGAAACCCGTGGAAAGTGCAGATTAATTGTGTTGAACTAATTAAAACAGAATTGGGTTCCACCAAACTGTTTCCAAGTCATGGATTGTTGTACTCAGCTGTCAGTTTTCAAAAAAATCAGTAAATAAAGCAGCTTTCTGAAGCGTCCCATTCTGTCCTTTATGTACAGTGATTTGGAACAATATTTCGTCAAATTTCTTCAGTCTTGCCGTATCCAGGCAGGACACAATCAGGCTCCCTCCTGTGGCTGCGGATGGCAGCTCTGCTCCGGCTGTCCGCAGGCGGAACGAGGGAATGACAGCTGAGGAAAACTGACTGACAAAAGGGATGGATGTAGTGAAGGACAGAAGTTCAGCTGTTTTCATTCTCACATGTCGTGCTATAAAACCTGGAAGTGTAGAGACTCTGTTAAACTTGCCTGCTTTATATGAAAGTCTGACTTAAAGTTTGTCAGGAGAAAATGTTTATATTCTTCATATAAATGGTGAATATAAACATATGGTAATTTGTGGTATGTAAAATGACAAATGCTACTTAGTGCTTGGAACCCATGGGATGATAGTAAAGATTTTAATTGCATAATTGGAACAGGAAAGTTGTGACGACTGGGGCAGTTGGTAGCATAACGGTAAGGGAGTTGACCCCATGATCGGAGGGTCGCTGCTTCAAGTCCCGGACTGGTAAAGGTGCCACTGAGGTACTCATGAGCAAGGTACCGTTTCCAAGCACTGCTCTCCGGGCGGTGCCACTGCTCCTTCCCGGATGGGTCAAATGCACATGTTTTGGTGAACAGTCTTCTGTGTTGCGCTGTGTTCACAATAATCACCCAATTTAGTTCACTTTAATTCACCATATCACAATGAACAGGACTCTTGTATCCATAGTATTAAGACAATGTCAAAGGCTTTTATTCAGCCTTTCAAACCACACACGTAGAAATCTCACTCAAGCAAAAAAGCCGCTCGTCGGTAATCTACTTTGTGCGCGAGGACATTTAACACATCGAGAGGAAAAAGACATTCAAGAGAGGAAAAATACAGTTTGCGCACAATATCACAACCGCGCACTCGATTCTTAATTTTGTGCTCTCGAGTTTCACATTTGCGCTCGCGACTTTGAAATTTACGCCCGCAAAATTTTTGAGGCAAGCCATTTTGCGCGCTCTAGTTTTGGCGTTGATGTGACGCCATAGGGCCATTCTTCTAGCTGTCACTGAATGCTATTGCGCAAGAGCGAATCTCACCAGAGTGTGGTGTATTGGTGCACTCTATTGGAAAGCGGTAGTATTGCACAGGTAGAAAGGAAGGAAAACGTTTCACTCCATTTAAAAATACGTCTGGCAACAATTATCGACAATCAAATTCGTTGGCGACTATTTTTATTGTTGACTTTTGTCGACAATGTCGAATAATCGTTGCACCCCTAGTATCAAATGTAAAATTTTCCTCTCATATAATCTTGTTTACACCAAATTTCAGCAAAATCAGACTTAAGGGTCTTGACATATAGTAATTTAGCATTTATAGCACCCCTATTGTCCAATAGCTACGGTTCAAAAGTTATTGGACAAAACACAAAATAGCTTATTATAGTGCCACCAACTGGCGGAGTGGTGCGATTTTTTTTTTGTCTGAGTAGTGGGTGGGGTACCGGACCTACCTGCCAAATTTCATAGCTGTAGGTCTTACAGTTTTTCTCCACAACGCGTTTTGAGGCAGAAAAATAATAATAATAATGATAATAATAATAATAATACTAATAAAAATCTGCACGATTCCAATAGGGTTCCACGCAGTGGTTCCACTGCATGGCCCCCTAAAAATTCAAAATCCAGTCTATTTATACATTCAATGTTCGATATTTGTGCAAATAAGTGGCGGCAGTGCAAAAATTATTATTGCTGTGTTGTATCAACAGTCATTTGAGGAGTCTGTATAGCAGCATGTGTATCACAGCGACGGTGATGTGTAAAGTGCAGTGGTGCCACAGAGTCAGTTAGTTCACAGTCCGGGTGTGTGTGTGGGGGAACGTGTGAGGGCATGAAGTGTGTTTAAGAGTCTGACGGCTCGGCAGTCCCCGAAACCTCATCTCTGTACGCCGACTCATCGTTGTTGCTGATGAGCCCTACCACGGTAGTGTCGTCGGCGAAGTTGATGATGTGGTTTGAGCTGTGCAGGGCGGTGCAGTCGTGGGTCAGGAGTGTGAACAGGAGTGGGCTGAGAACACAGCCCTGAGGGGCTCCTGTGCTCAGTCTGATGGTGCTGGAAACGTTGTTGCAAATTCGGACGGACTGAGGCCTCTCTGACAGGAACTCCAGTATCCAGTTACAGAGTGAGGTGCTCAGACCCAACTTGCTCAGTTTCACACACAGTCTTTGGGGGATGATGGTGTTGAATGCTGAACTAAAGTCTATGAACAGCAATCTAACATAAGAGTCTTCATTGTCCAAGTTAGAGAGGGAAAGGTGAAGTGCAGTGGATATGGCGTCCTCAGTTGACCTGTTTGAGCGATAGGCAAACTGCCGCGGGTCCAGTGAGTGGAGGAGGTTGCTTTTCACCTGTGCCATAACAAGTCTCTCAAAGCACTTCATGGTGATGGGGGTCAGAGCGATGGGACGGTAGTCATTTAGACAGGATACTGAAGATTTCTTTGGCACTGGGATGATGGTGGTGGACTTGAAGCACGCTGGGACGATCATCTGGCTCAACGATGTGTTGAAGGTGTCTGTGAAGACCTCGGCCAGCTGATCAGCACAGTCTCTGAGCACATGACCTGGAATATTGTCTGGACCGGCAGCCTTTCGTGGGTTTACCTTGGCGAAGGTTCTTCTCACGTCAGCTGCAGGCAGAGAGATGATCTGGTCGGTGGTGGGAGGCGTGGCTTTCGTCGTGTGCATGTTGTTCAGTGCATCAAACCGTGCGTAGAACTTGTTCAGCTCCTCAGGGAGTGTGGCATCCCCCTCACAGCTGTTTGGTGCTGGCTTGTACTGAGTGACAGCCTGGATGCCCAGCCATAAGCTGCGAGAGTCTTTTGTGTTGTTGAAGTGGTTCTGGATCTTTTGTGCGTGTGCTCGCTTTGCTTGTCGGATGGAGCGAGAGAGGTTAGCTCTGGCTGTTCTGAGAGCAGCTTTATTCCCAGATCGGAAAGCAGAATCTCTTTCTCTTAGCCGTGCACACACCCGAGCAGTCCAAACATACAGATGTTTATAAAAATAAGCCACATCCCGCTGCAATTAATTTGCTCATTTTAGCCGGCCCTTCATGAAATTCCAAAAAAGCTTTGTATTACGGTATAAGGTTAAGTACACAGATTTGTGCTTGGACCTCAAATAACCGACAGGGGCAAGATGACGTCAGTTGGTAGGGGCGTGCAAAAAAATTCAAACGATTCTCTGCTAATTCAAAATCGATTGATGAATTCCAAAAAATCTATTTTTCAACTAACGTAATGGCACTAGTTTACATTTGCCCCCACACGAGTTCAGCTCTCCAGTCCTATAGATGGCGCAATGTCGGAATCTTCCCAGATAGACCACTGTCGCGTGAGCATGAAGGAAATCCAGTCAGTATGCGTGCATATGCATTACACTTAGTAAACTATATTTGATTCAGTGTGATCAGTGAATCGCTCGTGAATCGATTTTGAATGTAACTGTGAGCTCAAGTATCGGAATCGAATCATGAGATTTTCCGAATCGTGCGCCCCTATCAGTTAAAAGTTTCGGAATGTTGGTTTTGATTCATTTCCGATGAATTTTCCAGAACCTACGTTTGCGTCTTTGGTGCCCAGTGGGATGCCCTCCATCTGAATGACACAGCGAGTGAAAGTTAGAGAGAAAGACAGGATGAGTTGGGGAGGGAGGGCTAGTTGGAGAGGAATAAGTGGAATCCAATCTGAGCCATGCAGACAACAGTCCTGGAAACCGGAGCCCAAGGGTGTAATAACCTATACACCTAAAACCTGATACGACAATCCATTTGGGTGGTGTTGGGGCAGCTGGAGGAGACCCTGTCCCCCTCCCCACCCCGTCTCTCACCCACCCCATCCCACCCCAGTGTCAGCACAGAGTCAGGCTTCTCCTCTTTCTCACCGTGTCTCCTTGCTCAAGACGCGCCAACCCGTATAAATACCCACAACGGCAGACGGGCGGCTCGCCTTCCGCTGTCCGCCTTCTCACCGTCCATTCTTAAAAAACGGCGGGGAACGACGGAGGATGAGGAGACGGAGGATGACGGAGGATGGTCGCTTTTTTAATTAACTGATTACAAAGCAAGTTGAGATTAGTCATAGTGGGCAGTGTAAGACGTTGTGGGTTCAAATCCTACCTCCAGCACTACCACCACTGTGTCCCTGAGCAAGACCCTTAACTCCAAGTTGCTCTGTTAGAAAATGCTCTGGGGCGTAACTAGGGATGCACTGATTGCAATTTTCTTGGCCGATTCCGATTTTTTTTGTGTGTGATCGGCCGATAGCGATTTTTCCGATACCGATTTTTTTCCCAGACAACAGAAAATTAGAGCTGCTGCAAGTAGTCGACGACATCAACACAAAAAAATGGGTTTCAACTTTTTTTAATGTAACGCGGTAGTTACTTTCCCTGTTTACTAGCTACTTTTATAATAGTGACATGTGGCAGCTCTACAGCAAATACAAACAAAAATCTAATTTTCCTTAATATAATGCTTTATTTTAATAAATAAAATGTAACTTGAAAATGTAAAATGTAACAACTCCAGTAACTCGACGTCCGAAAAGTAACGCCTACTTGGCATTGTGTATTTTGGGCAGAGGTGGTTTATCAGATTTCTGAAGCCTGTATCCTCAACTATGGAAAACGGCTGATCATCTAGTGATCATCTTGTGATTGACTTGTGCATCTGTGTTTGTGTTGAATTGGGGACAGACAAGTGGGCGAGGGGGGCCATTGATTGCGTGTTTATTAAACGTGTAAGACCTAACTATTAAATTATAATTATAAGGTTGATAAACTATAACTTGTGTTTAATCTACCTGTCGCCGTTCCTCTTTCTACGTCATCTTTGGTTTTTCTGTAAAAACTGTCTGTAGTGTGCAGTCAATCACAAGACCAGGAGCCATCGACCAATAGGATTCGCAGGTAGAAGCTGCCAAAACCCCGCACCCTTTCAAACCGCGCGCGCAGAAATCCCACTCGGTTCAAATCCTGGCACGGCAAAGGTACCACTGAGGTACTCAAGATCAAGGTAACTTTGTTTTAAAGGGCAGTTAGTAGTGTAACGGTTAGGGAGTTGACCTCCATGATCGCAAGGTCGCGGACATCTAAATCACGGACATCTAAAGGTACCACTGAGGTCCTCGTGAGCAAGGTAGCGTTCCCAAGCACTGCTCCCCGGGCGCTGCCCATGTCAGCTGCCCACTGCTCCTTCACAGATGGGCCAAATGCCTCTAGACCAAGAGGTTGTGGGTTCGAATCCTATCTCCAGCACAACCAAAACTGGGTCCCTGAACAAGACCCTTAACCCCAAGTTGCTCCATTTAGAAAATGGAAATTTCCAAATACCATAAATGTGGTTGTGCGAAACGTAAAAATCAGACTCAAGCCCACAACCTCCTGGTCTGCTACTGCATGTCTTAGCACTAAGTCTGATAAGTAGTTCAGGTGTTTAACACTCAAACACAGCCAGGTATACACTGTGAGTCAATAAAGAGACCTTTGTAACTTTGTTTTAAAGGGCAGTTAGGGAGTTGACCCCCGTGATCGGAAGGTCGCCGGTTCAAATCCTGGACCGCTAAAGGTGCCACTGAGGTACTAGTGAGCAAGGTACCGTCCCCAAGCACTGCTTTCCGGGTGCTGCCCACTGCTCCTTCACTGATGCAGTCTTTCTTCTTCTCGCCCTCTTTCAGTTTTTGTCTCTACTGTTCTCTCTCATCTTCCTTTTTTCTCTCGCTCTCCTCTTCCCTCGTTCCCCATGCTGCTGCTTCACTCCTCTAACACTGCTTTTTCTGTCTCTAATCTAAACCCTCCCTCTTTTCGCCTCTCTCTCTCTTTCTCCTGCTCCTCTTATCACCATCTTCTCTCTCTCTCTCTCTCTCTCGCTTACCCCTTCCCATTTTTCTCTCTGCCCTTCCCCCTATACTCTCATCCTGCTCTTTTTGTTTCTCCATCTCTCCTCTTCCTTCGTTTCGCCTCCTACTCCCTCACTCTTTTCACACCCCCTTTTTCTGTCTCCAGTCTGAACCCTCTCTCTCTCTCTCTCTTGCTCTCTCCTGCCCCTGCTGAAGGGTAGGGTATGGGGGGGTTGGGGAGGAGGGCTGATGTCTGGGTTTTTGGGGAGAGGGGGCGTGTCCGGCTGTCTGCTCGTCTCCGTTACCGTGGCGCCGCTTGATGATGAGTCTCCTCTTTCCCCAACAGACGCGATCAACCACAGCCTCGAAACTGGCACACGTTTAGCCTCTAGGAAACAACAAAAAGGTGTGTAAAATAATGGAATCTCGCTCCCAGGGCTGGGCGATACGACCGCAAATCAGTAACACAGTTAATTTAAAAAATTACCTCAATTACGGTTAGTGAATTTTTTTGTTTTGTTTTTTGCCCTCATAGTTCTCTGACAAGGTTTATGTTAAACTGTTAAAACGGGGATATTTTTCATAAAGGAAAGAGTGCATATGATTTTAAAATAATTGAAGGCAACAGGGATGTGGTTGCAGATTGGACGAGGTGGAGTCAACACAGTAGTATTTTTTTTTAGATGACTGTACATGACTGGGTAAACTGTTAGCAGAATTCTTTTTCAAAAAGTATTAACAAACTTTTAATTGCGATGCACGATGATATCGGAATCATATCAGAATCGGGCAAATCTAAGCATCGTCCGATTCTGATATGATTCCGATGTCATTGTGCATCGCTAGTAATTTAGCTTAACTGCTCTCGCACTTACATGCAGCGAAACTCCCCGAGGGCATTTGAGACGAGCAGCCTTTTTGACAGGAGTTGGGCTTCTGCGCGGTCGCGGCTCGCTCCTCTCTGCTTTCACGCTCGCTTGGCTTGGTGCTGTGTTAGAAATGTCAGAGTTATGGCACTATTTTTGTGCCAAAAATTCTGAGTGTGCAGTGGAACTTTAGTGTGCAAAATATCTTGTGGCATCGACAGATATATCGGTATCGGCCAATAATTTCCATATCGTACATCCCTATAAATAACCGTCAGAGGCAAGATCACGCCCATTGGAGATTCAGATTTTGATAAATTTTCGATTCATTGTCCATCTCTACTAGCTTCCACTTCCAACCTCCTGCTCTAGCTCCTGCTCCAGCGACCACGGCTAATCGATCCGGCCGCAAACCCAAAGCCATCGATAGCTGCGCGCCTTTCCCGTGTCAGAACGCTTCCTAAATGATAACAGACTGAAACGGAGCCGCGACCGTGCCGAAGCCCAACGCCTGTCAAAAACGCTGCTCGTCTCAAAGGCCCTTGGGGAGTTTAGCTGCGTGTAAGTGGGAGAGCAGTTAGCATCTCCCAGTGTTAATGCGTGTTAATGCCTCCTCCTTTAACGGCCTGCGGAACTGGTTTAAACCCTCTACAATCAGGCCTGCAGCGTCTTTAGGAAAGCAGGGTTCGAACTGTGTCTAAGATAACGTTAAGACATGAGAAACCCTCCGAAACGTTTGTTCAGCACCGCACACATCTTACCTGTGACTCAACTAGGGCTATTATTTTTATTAAGCTTTAACCATTTAGTTATTTTAATGTGAGGTGATTTTATCACACGTTTCCCGCATCTTCTAAACACAACAGAGAGAAGTTGGCTGACATATGGCTCATCGTGACAACAATCGGTCAAAAATTGCAGAAAAGTTGCAGTACTTAGTCAAAACTGCAAGGTCACATTGAATTTGCGGGGATTGAATGAATTTGTGTTAACAGTTGCGATCGCAACATTGTGAAATTCTGGAGGGTCTGTTTAGTTTCTGTAAACATGGCACAATACCACTTTTTTACCACAATATTGTTACTTTGGTTATCTGCCGATACATAACAAATCTGATACAGACTTTTAAACAGAAAATAATGCTTTAAAAAATGTCCGAATACATGACTGAGATTATTCTGCTCTGCTTAAGGAAATACTTGACTTAAATCCTGTTTTCCTACTAAAACAATGTGATAATTACACACCCATATGTATATGCTAAATGATTCATTATTAAAATAACATCTCCAACATGATTCCTTTGAACACAGTTGTGTCATTTAGTGACGCTCCCTAATCCTGCTGCGCTAAAAGCATCAGGAACACAGAGATTGTGAGTGAGAGCTGGTGTTGTTAAGGAAGTTATAATATAACAGTAACAGTATAATGGTGTGATGTGCTTTTGGGCTTGTAGTGTGTTGCGTTGTTTGTTCTGCTCATTGTCATATCAATATGTAGGAATTAGTGTCAATCACATCCACGTATCGGATCTTTAATTTTTAGCACCGGGTTGTACAATATAAGGCAGAAAAATAAATATAAAGCTATACAATTTAATGCATTCATTACAAAAGCTCTTCGTTCACTATAAACTACTATTTCTTGGTTTAAATGACCATCCCATCTGCTCGTACCACCTGACAAACATACGCACGTCATGTCATTGACCCGTGAACGTCTGCTATGTGATATATTTTCGAGCCCAGATTTTTTACAGCATCCTCAGACTCTTTTATTAGTTCCACTGGTCAGGCCTCTGTGTGTTTCTTCTTTCGATCAGTTCGTTGGAAGGACAAGCACTGACCCGAATGCCATCACTGTTCCAAAGTGGCTGTTTATCGATTTGTTCCCCCTGATTTTTATCTTCTCTACACGTTTATCGACTGAGAAACTGCAGTCTTCTGACTCAAACGGATTCAGAATTCACGTAAGATGGACTGCTGAGCAGGCGCGGGCTCAGCGTGAGGGGAAGTCACACTCGAAACAAAGAGGCGCTCGCGATGTGCGCGCAACAGACTTTAAAAGCGTGTGATTTACGAACAGATTTTACAGACTCTCTGCTCGTCCCCGAAGGCGGGTTCGCGCTCGTTTCACGCCTCGTGCCCGTCTGACCTCCGGCGACGTTTTTTATTTTATTTTGGAGAGCGAGAGAACGGGCGCCGGACTGATGATCTTTTTTTAAGCGGATTGTTAGTGAGTCCGCCGGTTAGCGTCCGCCGCAGCAACAAATTAACGAGGACGTTGAAAGGAGGCTCGGCGCGTAACGCGGGCGACCTCTGACCCCCCCGGGCCTTCTCGCCCGGCTTTAATTAACATGCTGGTTTGGGGGGGCGGAGGTGTAGAGGATCGTTTCACCCTCAGGATGTGAGAGAGAGGGATCGAGAGAGCGAAAGAGAGGGAGATTGGGCAGCCCGCCGCCTCATTAGGCAGCCATTCTGCAGGTCTAATTTACATACAATTACTGTGCATTGTGGGCCTTTTCTGTCATAGAAGCTGGAAATGTCAGTGTGTACACACACACTCTCTCTTGATCATGGTCCTATTCACTCAATGGCTGTCATTCACTAATTTTTTTTCCATAAATTTATTCTTTAAAAAAGTTAAGATGTTTGAATAGCGTAATATTAAGATATTATAGAATAAAAATGAAAGAAAACCCAATAATCTAGTGTTCTAAACAAACAGACATGCAATAAAAGTTGATAACTTCAGCAGATTGTTCTTATTAGTGTTGGCCGATAAAATGATCCCAATTTTCTTTTTTTATCAGGAAAAATATGATGATAAACGTAGGCTATGAAATGCGATCACACTTGTTATCACACCATGTGACAACACATCGAGATGGACAGCGTCTTTGGCCTATCCCGTAGCAAGTGGGCTCGCATAACGCCAGCATAACAGCCAATCACAGCCAACGATGCAAACTTGCCCATTGCACATGAAGAAGCCGCGTGGTAAACATTAGAAAAGTAGGCGTGTGCGTGAGAAAAGATGCCAGGCAACCAGGACGTAGCGGCGCTTTAGGGCCTTCGTCCACCAAACGCAGTTTTCGCGCTGGCGGCGCCCCATTGGAAACAAATCCTATGAGCTTCAGCGTTCAGAGTCTCCACCAACACCTTTTTTTAACCGCAGCGCCCCACTGTTTTGCATTGTTATATTGTCTTGTTAATTTCAGCTACTGTATGGGCAAATATTTTTGAATTCTGGAAAATCAATAACTTCTCATAATTCAAGGGAATTTTGTGCATTTATAGTTTGTGCCGTTTGTTGAAATGAAATCTTATGTGTTTAATATTGTTTGATTATTTTAACTTCATTCAATTTGTTTAAGAATACGTAAAAACCAAACATTATATGTGACCCTCCACGGCAAAACCAGTCGCTTGTCGCAACGGAGGTTTCCGAGAAAAACGAGCGTTTATGTTGCGTGGGGTGAAATTTTGGATTTTTTGTTTTTAGTGTTTTGAAACAGTGGAAGGTCTATACTGTACTGTTGTGAATAAATTTCACTGAAAAACTTACCCTTTCCATCCTAAAAACGTGACTTTCTTGAGGTGAGGAATTCAATTCCAGCAGAATGTTTAAAGTTTGTGTTTTGACCGCTCTACTTCAATATTTACGCTAAATCCACTGGTTGACTAGCGTGAAGATATTTCTCCGGAATCCATCTCCGTCTCCCGAGTTCAGTTAACCTAACGCAGGTAGGCTATCCGTGTGGCTGTGAATGCAGCGTAGGCTACCGTTAATGCAAACGTAGCCGCGACCGCACCAAGCGTCTGTGAGTGCTACGGCGATAGTCAACTTCAAAGGCAGATTTCTCCGTTTCTCACTTGGCGTGACAGGAGAAACCCGACTCCTTTGAATGTTGATATCTCAGTCATATGTCGTCCCATTCATTCCATATAGGTATCGTTTTGAAGCTTGACTTATGCCCTTTCATGAAAACATAATAACTCAATTTTGAAAATTTGCAACAAGCGACTGGTTTTGCCGTGGAGGGTCACATATGACAATATTTCAACAAATATTTTCATTCTTTGGTTTAGATCAGCGTCCTAAATCCCTCACGGCCCACCGCTCTGCACATATTCGGTGTTTCCTGCACTGTCGCACGCTGGTCCTACGTTGCTTATTAGTTAATCAGTAGCATCAGCTGTGCTGTGGGTCAGGAAAGTCGAATTTGTGCAGAGCGGTGGTCCGTGAGGACTGGGATTGAGAAACGCTGGTTTAGATGGTCCCTGAGTTACGATGGCTTGACGATTTTTCTATCTTACGATGGCGATAGTGACACGACAAAATTGTAAAAAAAAAAATTACGTTTTGCACGGCAGGCAAACGTAGCGCAAAGTGAAAGTGATTAATTATTAGTTATTGAGAACACAGCACACAGTGCGCCACAGCAAAACGTGACCTCTGCATTTGACCCATCCGTGAAGGAGCAGTGGGCAGTTAATATGTGCAGCGCCCGGGACGGTACACAGTGATAACTTTACCTGTCTGGGATTCGAACCAGTGTCCTTCTGATCGCGGGGCGAACACCCTAACCGTTACGCCACCACCCACTCTAAATAGACACCCTTTAATGGGGGTAACGAGAGCTTCGGGACACACGCACTGGCCCAAACGAGCACTTAAAGCCAACATGAATATTTCACACTCGCGGCAGAGCCTCGGGGCGACGGGTAAACGCTGGAGGTGTTTTAGTCTAGAGGCTCAAACTCCCTCCCCAGGAGTAAAACGCCAGTGTGAAACGCTTCAGCCTTAATATCTCCTAAAGGACTCCGGTGTGAAGCTGCACTCTCAAGTCAGACTCAGCAAATACAGAATGGTGTGCGTTCACGTCATCGTAGCCATGAGAGCCTAGGCCTGTCACGATAACAAAGTTTGCTGGACGATAAATTGACCCAGGAATTATTGCGATAAACAATAATATTGGCGTTGTGAGACTGATGTAATGATAATGGCATATTAATGCAAGTACACCCTTTCAACGATCAGTAAACTTTAATTTCTAAAGAACATTTAACATTGGGACTGGAAGACATTTTAATATCCAAAATAAATAAACAAAACAACCAAAAACGATAAATAAAATGGACTCTCAGTCTCTGTTAACAAAAAATGCACTTGAATAAAAACCAAACACAACCAAAAACAATAAATAAAATGGATTATGAAGTCTCTGTAAACAAAATCGCCCTTAAAATATGAAACATTAGGCTCAGACAGGGAAAACAGGCAAAACTGCCGGTTAGGACCTTTGTAAACAAAAAGTGCTAACGAACAACAAAACACTCCATATGAATAAAAGCAGGTGCCTCAACGGGCCATTTGCAAATCCGTAGCTACTTTAGTCTGGCAAATTCCGAGCAAGAAATACCAACATGTTGACTTTGTGTGGCTTAAGGCAGGATCTCTCAGGAGTAGCAACGTGTCCAGCTGTGCTAAACATTCTCTCTGAGCTGGTGCTTGTTGCACAATGCACATGTATTTTTCAGCCAAGTTGGCCATCAAAGGATATCTTCTTTGGTTGTCACGCCACCACATCAAGGGATCACACGAAGCATCAGGTGCATCTTCTTGGAGGAATTTGGTCAGCTCTGCATCAGCCTGCACTCTTTTTGGAAATGCAACATGGGCCTGACTTGTGAGATGAGCTCTTCTGTTTTGAAGAAGGTCACTCAGCCTCTTCTTCTTGGTGGGCGTGGCAGCAGTAGGTTCGTCCTCGTTTCCTCCAGCAGCTTTGCTGCAGCTCTCACCACTGGCACCTTCTCCACTTTCTTCCGGCCCTTTTAATGTCCAGTAGCCCTTGCACAAGCTGATGTTTGATATTATCCAATGCTCCTGCCTCCTCCATGCTGCCATGATACCTTGGATCCAAGATGGTGGCCTTTCTCAGGAGGACTTGGATTGCAGGTGAACTGTATTTTTCAGTCAGTACCCTGCACATGTGTTGTTTAATACTGGCTGTCAGCGCAGTGTCATCGGGGGCCTGGAGGGAGAAGGTCGCCTTTAATCAGTTCCAGCACAGGCTTAACTGAGGACACTGTGACGTATTTTTCCCCTGAGAGGACGCCTGTAAAGTCAATCGGTGGTTTCATTGCTGCGTTGATGGACTCCAACACAGAAACATCCTGCCAGGTTGGGTTGAGGTGGCCATGTTTTCTGTCTTCAACCAGGACACGTCTAATGGCTGGGAGTTGCTCCAACACCCTCTCTACCATCTTCTGCTTACTGCCCCATCGTGTGACAACACCCTGTGGGAAAGAGAACAATATTAAAGGGCAACATCTCTTTAGCGATTAAGCGAACTACACTGTCTGTGAGTGCGCACCATTTTGCACTTTTTTTTTTCCTAGCTGGGAAAACTGCATCAGATGATTCTGTTTTAGGTGCAGATGCATGTTTGTCGTATTGCTGTGTTTAGTTGCTACTGTTTTACAACAAATGCGACATACCGGCTGGCACAGGTTAAGTGGTTCACCATGGTCATTTGGTTTGAATCCAAAGTGCTCCCACACTGAAGCTGTCGCGTTCGGCTTTGAAACCCGTTCCATCTCTGTTTTTTCTGAATCTCAACTAACGTTAGCGTTTTCTCTGCCTTCTCTGCCTAACTGACGCGAGAGTGCACGCCTCATTACTAGTGATGCGTCGTTCGCGAACGAGACGGCTCTTTGAGCCGACTCTTCTTAGTGAACGATGGGAGCCGGCTCCTGTTTAAGAGCCGTTTTATTAATGTTTATAGAATTGTCCGGGTTTTTGAGCTGCCTAAACATTAAGGACGACAGGGGCCAGAACACGTTGTCTTCCGAAAAAGCCCGCCCACGAGACGGCGTCTTATTTTTAACAAGCTCAAATCGGGTCACGCTAATCAGCCTCAGGTTTTAACGAAGAGAGGGCGGGTTTTTTTTAAAAAGAGCCGTTTAGGAGCCGAAAGAGCCGGCTCTTCTTGGTGAGCTGAGCCAAATGAGCCGGTTCGCTAAAAAGAGCCGATATTCCCATTTGGTAGAGAGAGAGACAAGGAAAACAAACAAGCATGCAAATGAAAATTATTGCGGCCGGAACAATTATCGACCTCATTTTAATTATCGTGCAATTCGTTGATTTACCGTTTATCGCGACAGGCCTATGAGAGCCCGCAGTGTGTCGCAGAAATATGAAATGTTAAATATGGAAATGTTTTAATAACAATATAATAGACCAGGTGGTTATCTACCTGAGACCAGGTGTGAATGTTCAAGTACCGGAATTGTCCACCCCTGGTGTAGACGGATGGTGTAAGACGTGTAGATTTTAGAGTAAAACGTTTTGGGTCCATATTTTTGGGGCAGTTTTTCTGCACGTGTTTATAACTCTGAACGTGTTTAATAAAGTCTGTGTTGTGTGTCTGTGTGAGATGGCGCTGCTGGAGTGAGATTTACAGCTGCATACGAAAGCTGGATTAACGTGGAGGTTCTCAACGTAGCACCATGACCCACATGGGACACATTCTGATGAAACTCTCTCTCTCCCTCCTTCTTCCTTCCCTCCCTCTTTCCCTCTGTCTCTCCTTCTATCTCTCCCTCCCTCTTTCTGTCCTTCCCACTCTTCCTCTCTCCCTCTCCTTCTCTCTCCATCTCCCTCTCTCTCTCATTCTCCCTTCCTCCCACACCCTTTGTCTCTTCCACCTTCCCTCTTTCTTTTCCTCTTTTACTCTTTCTCTCCCTCCCTCTCTTTTTCTCTCTGTCCGCTCCCCCCCCTCTCTCTCTCTATATGTTGCAGGGGTTTTGTGTATGACAGTAAGCAGAATCTGCAGATGAGAGGGTTGGTGGTGCTGCTCATGTCCAAAGCTGCAGGTCCGAGTCACGCCGCGTCCGATGCCCTGTTGCCCGACATGGTGAGCGGCATCTACCCCAGGTAGGCCCACCTCACCCCTGTCTCACACACACACACACACACTACGCTTTACCTCCTTCCCTTTCACACACTTCCTCCTGTTCTCTCCTTCACTGACCTGTTACTGAGTAACATCCAGAATCTTACTGTCTCTTCCTTTATCTGTCAGTCTTTCTCTCTGTCTCTCTCTCTCTCTCGTTGCCTGTCTGCAGCAACTATGAGAAAATATTTTTCCATCATAAATAACGAGACCATGACATTGCTTTTTGATTGGTTGATATAAGGATATGAACAAGAACACTTCTCACTGGTCAATTAAAAGCATTTTCTCTTTGCTCATTAGTCGCATTCACACAACTATGGAAATGCGGCAAATGGTCCAATAGAGAGGGAGGCGCTGCAAAACTGAAAGTGAATCTTAAACTTGGTGTGGACTGAAGTCATTAGAATTAAAACTAACAAAAATGATTGTTTTTATTTTATTATGTTGATTTTAGTAATATTGTAACCCGAAAAACCGAGGAATGGCATGATACACAGATGATACCTTGTAGAGTCAAAATGCCATCAGCGTCTCTCTCTCCATCTCTCTTTGTCTAGTTGTGTGTGTTGTAAAAGCCCGCAGCTCTGGTCATTAGCGAGAAGAGATTGCCACATCTCTCACACACACACACACACACACACACACACACACTTGGTCATGTGACTCAGAGGGAACTTGAGGGGGAGAGGGAGAGAGAAGAGGAAGGTGTGTGTGTGTGTGTGTGTTAGAGCAGCATTTTGGAGAGAGTGTTTTGTGTTGTTATAAAGGAGTTGTGCTCAGGGTTGTGTTGGAGATTGGAGGGAAAAACTTGCATCACTTTCCAAATTGCTGATTGCTTCTGGCTCCCGTCGCTGTTCACACTCACGTCAGACTTCTTATCAGTCGTTTCCTCAGCGTGAGCCTCTGCGCTGTAACATACTGTAATGTGTGTGTGTGAGTTGTGACTGATAACAGAACTGTCAGGGGGTGTAATGAGCTGCATTGTCTTCAGAGTGTTTTGTGTTGTTTCCAGCTCTACCTTATTAGTAACGTTTACTCACAAATATTAACAAGAACAAATCGCGGGGCAGTTGGTGGCATAACGGTAGGGTGTTTGCCCCGTGATCAGAAGGTCGCACGTTCGAATCCGGTAAAGTTACCACTGTGGTACTCATGAGCAAGGTACCGTCCCCAAACACTGCTCCCCGGGTGCTTGTTAGCTGCCCACTACTCCTTCACGGATGGGTTAAATGCAGAGGTCACATTTGGTTGTGGTGCACCGTGTGCTGTGCTGTGGTGTGTTCACAATGACAATCACTCACTTTCACTTATATATTCATATTTCTGCATTAATTGATGTGTTTGTGTGTTGCTATGGGACATCAAATTACACTGTGCATGGAAATAAAGGGCCCATAACTTGCTGGAAATGTTGATATATAATCTTTATTTATATGTGACCCTCCATGGCAAAACCAGTCACTTCGCTCAGATTTCCAAAATTGAGTTATGTTTTCATGAAAGGGCATAAATCAACCTTCAAAATGATACCTGATAATGTTCAGTAATGTTAGCCCATAATGTTTGCACGGTTCTGTCCATGCGACTGCTTCTGCCTTGGAATGTGACATGTTCACCTCGATATTCTACAGTCCACTTGAAAGAGCCGCAGAAATATCTTCACGCTAGTCAACCAGTGGATTTACCGTGAATATTGAAGTAGAGCGGTCAAAACAGAAACTTTTAACATTCTGCTGGAATTGAATTCCTCACCTCAAGAAAGTCACGTTTTTAGGATGGAAAGGGTAAGTTTTTCAGCCAAATTTATTCACAACAGTACAGTATAGACCTTCCACTGGTTCAAAACGCTAAAAAATAAAAAATCCAACATTTTACCCAACGCAACATAAACGCTCGTTTTTCTCGGAAACCTCTGTTGCGACAAGTGACTGGTTTCGCTTATGTTAGTTGCTAATGTACGCTATGTTAATTGCCATGTTTGTTGCTAATGTACGCCATGTTAGTTGCCATGTTTGTTGCTAATGTACGCTATGTTAGTTGCCATGTTTGTTGCTAATGTATGCTATGTTAGTTGCTAATGTACGCCATGTTAGTTGCCATGTTTGTTGCTAATGTACGCTATGTTAGTTGCCATGTTCTTTGGTAATGTACGCTATGTCAGTTGCCATGTTTGTTGCTAATGTATGCTATGTTAGTTGCTAACATAGTTAGCAACTATGCTTTTTGGAAACGCACCCCTGGATAAGAACTTCTTCTAAATGATGTAAATGTAAATATTTTACTCATGCATCTATATGAAGCAGCTCGTCTGAACAGCCCGTGTTTCTTTTAACAGCCTGGTGTGTGTGAGAGTGTGTGTGGATCTTTTGACCCAAGTGCCAGGCAGTTACCAGAAACGACTGTTTAATTTGGCTCAGTGTGTGTGTGTGGGTGAGGGGTCTGAATGAACTCTTTCTCTCTGCCACCTCTCCTCATGTAGTGTGTGTGTGTGTGTGTGTGTGGGGCGTGGAGGAGGGATGACATCTCATCTTTACACTCCTCCATCCACAACATTACTCTGTTCCCGGAGTGTAGCAGGAAGAAATAATAACAATAATAATAATAATAATATCTAAATATGGATGTAAGCGGCAAAGAGCGGGGTCCAAGCAAAAGTTGCATAAACCAGCACAAACGCAGCTGATGCAGTAAACCTCAAAGAAAGAAGTCTGTGAATCAGACTGCATACATTTCTGTAGCATATTTAGCCGCCGCCCCCCAACCCCCCCAGCTTAAAATCTCAAAATGGTACATCTGTAGTCCCAATTAGAAAGTTCTTTGGCTTAAGCTAAAGAATCAGCTACAACAGAAGTTTTCAATCTGGGACCATTAGGTTTCACTCTAGGTCACACGGTTCGAGAGTTAGAGGAGTTTTTGCCTCCAATATAGCACCAATTATAGGGCGGTCACTACACTTTTCGGCCTATGCCGAGATGCACACCATTCCTACTAATCCTGAAAATTGCAGCATTCTTAAACTTACAGTTTAAGGCTGCACAATCCGTTAATAATTAATAATAATAATAATAATAATAATAAAGAACAATTACAAGAGGGTTCCACAGCAGATCATGCTTGCCCTAATAACAACAATAATAATCGATTTAAAGTGCTTTTTGGTGCTCGCAAAGTTACAGAACAGAAAGCGAAATTCAAGACGTAAAAATATAAAAAGATAAAACAGATGAAATACATATTAAATGCAAAACTACTGAACAAAAGTTTTATATAAAAATGTTTTTATGTGTGTTTTTATAAGAAGACGTGAGCTCATAATTCCACTGCAGGCGTCATGGAGGATGAAGTAGTTTCCCCTCTACTCATGAACCTCATTCAGAACTCTGTGTGTGTGTGTGTGTGTTGAGGTGTGGAGGTCAACACACACCGTCGCTCCACCTCTGTGCAGTCATTAGAGGTGTGTGTGTGTGTTGATGGATGGAGCAGTCAGCTTCTCTCCACCCATTTGACATACAGCATTTGTAAAACGTCCTCTGCTTCACCACCACTGTCTTATGTTGTGTGTGTGTGTGTGAGTCTGCGCATGCATGCGGGTGTGTGTGTGTGAGAGAACAAACATACTCATGTTCACATGGGTGCATTTAAGGAACGCTGCTTGTGCGTGTGGAAGTGTGTGTGACTGTGTGCACTAATGCATGGTTTCGTCTGAGGAAAAGACATTCAGCTGTGCGTATGAGTGTGTGTGTGTGTGTGTGTGTGTGTGTGTGTGTGTTGAGACAGATGGTTCACCTCGTTAAGGAGGAGATGACGAGGACAGTGACGGATATGAGACGTGGCCATTTCTCTTTCATTAAACCCGCTCGGCGTCTCTTTATAACTCTCATCACGCCAGGCTCTGTGTGTGTGTGTGTTCAGGTGGAGTGTGAGTGTAAGATAGTGGATGGAGTGTAAACTGAGGTGGAGGAGGTTGAGAAGAGCTGCGGATATGGACACAAAGCTGGATTTTACTTTCAGCTGCTGTACAGCTCTCTCGCCTCGTATCTATCGCTTTATTTTTCTATCTGTATCTATCTCTCTGTCCGTCTGTAGTCTGTTCACTTCTCTCCCACATGTTAATCTTCGTCATCTCTGCCGGTCTGATATCTCAGGTGGCAGCAGTAAATCAGATCCAGATGTGAGACCTGTAGAGTTTTTGTGATTCATCACGTTAACACGATCCACATCTCGGCCAAGAAAGCGCCAGCTTGTGCCCACGTGGCATCGGGTGCTGGAGCTTGGCCATGTGGCGTGTACAACTCGAGCAGCATCCCACGTTTTTGGAAGGCACGTTCAGGCAGAACGCAAACCCACCGTACCTGTGGCAGGCTTCGGTACCATGTAAAAACCCAAAAATGGTGTGCAGTAGGGCTGGGCGATATGACCCCAAATCAATATCACCATGATTTCATAATTTTACCTCAATTATGATTAATTTACGTAAAATTAATTATGCTTTTTGGACAGTGCCAAGAAAGCAGGGCTTGCTCATGAGTACCTCAGTGGTACCTTTACTAGTTTGGGACTTGAACCGGCGACCAATTACAAGACTAACTCCCTAACCATTACGCTACCGGCTGCCCCGGCAAGAACGATTGAAACTAAATGAACATAATTAACATAATATTAAAAATAATCAAAATAATTGTCATGGACAAGATTACGGCGTTCGAACATCGTTTTTATTCATTTTACATTTGTCTTAGTGTTGAGCAGAGCATCACTGAACTGTGGGTGTGCCACGTTGGCATCATATATTTTTTCCCCCCAATATTCCGGAATGTTCTTTGTGTGTGTGTGTGTGTGCGGATTGCTTCCCGACCCTCATGCTGCGGACGTTTTCCGTGAAATCGGCATAGACAGCGGGAGCAGAAAGAGAAAGGGGGCGTGTCGGGGGCGGAACCCCTCTGCGCCTTGGCATCGGTTGCTATGCAACTGAGTCCCAAAGCTATTTATACTCACCGTGCCGCCCCTCCCACCGACTCGGGTGCAGGAGAACGGTTCGAGTAGAAAAAGGCGATCGACTCGGCAGCTTTGTTGCCCGCGGCGCGCCCGCCGACGTCTCGTGGCCCCGCCTCTGGCACCAGCGCACCGTTAATTACGATGCCACGCGTTTCCTTTTAACAACGAATCTCCAAAAACATGGGTGCGTGCATTCAAAAGCAGCTTGCAACTTTTTCTTTCTTGCACATGGAGTTTGACGTCTCAGAGCAGGTCACCGCTTCCATTTTTTTGCTCAAATTCCTGGCAGTTTCCGACAAATTTGTCCCTCGTAACTCGTTATCCGTATGCCGATGCAGGACGAGTTGCGGATAGTGGCTCTCATGCGCCTCCAAACTGCTTTAGGGGGACGTTAACAATACGGGACTTAAAGTGTAAAATTGGTGAGGATGGTGTGGATAAAGCAGGAGGTTCTGTCCCGAAAGGCAGACCAAATGAGATGCACAGTTACATTTTTATTTCGTTTTAGCAACCACCGACACCTGGTCAGATCCAAATCAGATGTTCAGTCCCGTTTTTCCCCATGGTCTGATTAACGTCTTTTTATCCAGAATAAAAACAAACCGAGCACGCGATAAGGGCTGTGATATGATCAAAATCTCATACCCCGATATAAGTCGTGTCATATCCCGATAACGATATATCGCAATATAGTACATTTTCTTATATGGAACGCCAAAGGTGCCACAATTTGCCTATATTAGTACGCAATTAACAGTAAAACAATTAAATAAAATTCATTTAAAATTTAGTTACATATTTATTTCTCAAAATTTTTAACTAAATTTTAAATTAATTTTATTTAATGAACTGTATGGCTTGCTAGCTCCTGAATCGTATCGAATGAGAACCGTATCGTAGCAGACGCTGAATCGTCATCAGTTGAATCGATGTATCGTATCGTGATGTATCTTGTGATGTAGTTTAGCGCGCCGCATGGCGTTTGATAAGCTGACGGCGTCCGCTCCGGATGGGACACGCCCACGACTCTTAGCCGCCGGTCTCGGTGCGCGAGGTCAGCTTGCAAATTAGCGCCGCGGACAATAGGTGTGATTAATAGGAAAGCAGCAGTAAAATGGTTTAGCGCGCGTCCGGGGTTCCGGCGTGTAATTAGCCGCTCGTCCAGACCTATAGAACCCCACGTCATCTCATTAGGGCATTATTCCCCCTCTCTCGCTCTCTCTCTCTCTCTCTCTCTCTCTCTCTCGTTTTTTCTGCGATGTGCTCTGGAGAATAGCTAAGTGGTCATCAGCGACGCGGTGTCGGCCGCAAAGACTGCCGCTCCTCTCGGTCGTTAAACCGGACGGAAGGACGGACGACTGATTGCGGTCCCGAGAGCGTCAAATCAACAGGAGATTATAAGCTGGAGCGCGGGAGAAAGCAGCGGTGATTTTATTCCCGTCTTCTGTCTGATGATAAAGAGGTTGCGAACGGGAGTTATGAGGTCCCGCGCCTGTGACCTCTCCTCCCGCTCGTCTGCAGGGTGTGTGTGTGTGTGTGTGGTGTTGGTGTGTGTGTGTGTGTGAGGTCTGAGGGTCAGAAGTGAACAAGGTGCAGCTCTGTGATCCGAACCTGACCTGATACTCGTCTCAGGGGGAGATTACGTGATACTCTCTCTTTCTCTCGCCTCTCTCCATCTTTCTGTTATTCGTTCCCTCTCTTTTTTCTCTCTCCCTCACTCTGCCTTCTCCTTCTCTTTCCCTCTCTTTACTTTCTCTCTCACTCTTTCCTCTTTTTCCATACATCAATCTCCCTCTTTTCCCGCTTTTCTCTTCCCCGTTCCTCTCTGCTTTTCTCCCCCTCTCCCCACTCTCCTTTTCTTTTATTTCTTTCCGTCTCTCTCTCCCTCTGCCCACTCCCTCTTTCTCTCCCCTCTCTCCATCTTTCATTCGTTCTGTCATTCATTCATTCAATCCCTCCCTCTCTCTCTTTCTGTCCTTTCCCTTTCTTCTCTCGTTCCTCTTTTTCCGTACATCTTTATTCCTCCTCCTTCTCTCTCGCGCGCGCTCCCTTTCTCATTTCCCTCTCCGTTTCCATCTTTCACTCTTTTTTTTCTCTCTGCTTCACACTCCCTCTCTCTTTCTCTCTCTCAGTCAGCGCAGTCTGGCGGAGATCACGGAGATGATCCACACGGCATTCCTGGTGCATCGTGGGATAGTGAACCTGAAGGAGTGGACGTACTCGGACGGGCCGCTGCACGACATGCAGTTTGGGAACAAGATGGCGGTGCTGAGCGGAGACTTCCTGCTGGCCAGCGCCTGTACGGGACTGGCCCAGCTCAACAACACCACGGTACTCCCTCCCTCTCTCCCAGTCCGCTCAGTCCGGCCGAGATCACCGAGATGATCCACACAGCACACACACACACACACACACTCTTTCTCAGCTTTCCCTCTCTCTCTCTTTTCATCCATCACTCTCCTTCTTTCCTCCTCCTCCTCTCTTTTATTCTTTTCCCCTCTTTCTCTCTCCGTCTTTCTCTCGGACACTCTCTTTCTCTCTCTCTCTCTCTCCCTCTCCCCACCTGTGTAAACTTGATGAGAAGCAGAGGAACAGGATCAGTATAAACTGATAAAGGAAGAGAAATTGATATGATGAATAAGGCAAGCTGATGATGTGCAGGTGTGTGTGTGTGTGTGTGTGTGATGCTGAAACATATGTACATGTCATCCCTCATTAAACGCCCCCATTTCTCACACACACACACACACACACATTTGCTTGCTGAGCATCATCTCCCTCCTACAGACACATCACACACTTATCACTGCTCCCGTACCAGCTCTCTCTCTCATCTCTCTCTTTACTCTCTCCCCCCATCTCATGAACTCTGTCACAGAGATACACAGTCTCTAACACACACACACACACACACACACACACACACACACACACACACACGCAGGAGGCAGTACGCTGACAGATTCTGTCACCAAGTGGGGCTGCAGAATGTGCCTCTCCCCGTGGATGAAAATAAACCCTTTTCCACTCTCTGCTTTACTTTAGACATTACCATACTTCTCTCACACACACACACACACACCCTCAGTACGAATGAGAGGGGTCAGCTCCAGGTCAGTGCTGTGTGTCTGTAGTGCTGTGGAGAAGCAGATAAACTCCAGAGCGCCGTGTGTTGGATCACACTCGGGTCACATCTCATCAGCGTTGTGTGTGTGTTGCAGCAGGAACAGTAACAATGATGAGGAATTAAATGTAATTATGAGAATGTTAATTAATACCAATTACAATCCAATGACAACAATACAGAGTCCTGATACCGACACACTCCCTCTCTTTCTGTCACTCTGTCTCTTACTCTTGCTTTCTTTCTTCCTCGTTTTCTTTCCTTCTGTTGTCCTCCTTCACTCTCTCTCTCCCTCTCTGTCTCTCTCTCTCTCTCTCCCCCTCTCCCCTATGTTCCAGCATTGAGGTTTTCTGGGCAGTGGGTAGCGTAACGGTTATTGGTGGGAAGGTCTCGCCCCGTTCCCGTCCACCCAGTCTCGTGTATGTGTCGTATTGTAAGGTGAGTGTTTCGTCACAGCCCTAGTTCTTCATATTGGAGAATTTACACTAGCGTTCAAGCACGTTATCGGCCCAGTACCACGTGCTGGTCTCGGTGCGTCCCTAAAAGGGGTAGGTTTCAGACAAGCTGTAAATCTCAGGACTGTGTCATGCTTCAGTGTGGATCACATGTGGAACTTCCTGTATATAACACCGTAAATCACCGTAAATGCGTCTTTTAAAAACTGAATCTTTGTGAGTCTTGTTGAACAACTTCTTGCCCAGACCTGGAAAGCTCAGATGATGATGTTTCAGCGTTTTCTGTCGAGGACTCGGTGGAGAACTTTTCTGCCGTTCTGGATTCAGTTGCGTAATCAGACCTCGTCCACCGAACTTCAGTGAGATTTATTTTTTAACAGCGGTGATATCACTTCACTTAGACGCCACCTTCCCAAAAAAGTGCAGAAATTTTAGCCTCTGGCTGCAGCTCAGAGTCCCAGAGCTCAGAGGAGGAGGAGGAAACGCAGGGCCACGTTTCCCCCACCGAACCTGTGCGCGGGTGTGTGCGCAGGTGGGTGTTGCGCGCGTGTGGGTGTTGCACGGGTGTGGCGCGCGTGTGGGTGTTGCGCGCGTGTGGGTGTTGCGCGCGTGTGGGTGTTGCGCGCGTGTGGGTGTTGCGCGGGTGTGGCGCGTGTGTGGGTGTTGCGCGCGTGTGAACCACACACACACCACACGCGCGCGCGCGCAACACCCACACGCGCGCCACACCCGCGCAACACCCACGCGTTTGCGTGCGCGTGTGTGCATGGTGCGTGCGTGTGTTTGTGTGCGCGCGTGTGTGTTTGCGTGTAGGTGCGCGTGTGTGCGTGGTGCGTGCGTGTGTGCGCGCGTTTGTGTGCGCGTGTGTGTTTGCGTGTAGGTGTGCGCGTGTGTGTGCGTGTGTGCGTGCGTGTGTGTTTGTGTGCGTGCGTGCTGCGTGCGTGTGTGTTTGTGTGCGTGCGCGTGGTGCGTGCGTGTGTGTGTGTTTGTGTGCGCGCATGCGTGTGTGTGGTGCGTGCGTGTGTGTTTTTGTGCGCATTTGCGTGTGTGGTGCGTGGTGCGTGCGTGTGTGGTGCGTGCGTGTGTGGTGCGTGGTGCGTGCGTGTTTGTGTGCGCGTTTGCGTGTGTGGTGCGTGTGCGTGGTGCGTGCGTGTGTGTGTGTGCGTGGTGCGTGTGTGTGTGTGTGTTTGTGTGTGCTTTGCGCGTGTGTGTGTGTGTCAGCACGGTGCGCTCCGGCTGGGTGGGAAGGTTCGGGCTAAATGGGAACGCCACATTCAGCGAGACCTCGAGCTGCAACCTTGACCGTTCCGTTTGATTTTTGGAGAGTAAATAAGACGAGGGAGGGGTTTTTGTTTCTATAAGCAGCGCCTCCCGGTGGTGGAGGTGGGAAACGCTTCACTAGAGCTTCTCAGGGTCAGCTCTAACGTATTTATTAAAGTCATATTTTCATCAGCTTGCTTTAAGCCATAACACAGTAACACATTTGGAAAGTTCACGGAAGCCGTTGTGATGTCAGACTCAAGACACACCTGCTTCCTCCTGACCTTTCTAGCTGATGGACAGCACGCCCAACCAATGAGGCTCTAAACAGACCCTCCCGGATTTCGCGACGCTGCCAACTATTAACGTAAATTCAGCCAAACCCCGCAAATTCATTACTATTTTGACCATTTACTAAGGTTAGGTACCGAGGTCAGTACTAACATTTTATTATAATTAATAGTATATCAGAGAGAACCTGGAAGAACTTTCTAGAAACGTCCCCGCTGTCCTGCCAACGTACTATACAACATGGAATCTCTCTCTCACTCTCTCTCTCACTCTTTCTCTGTCTCTCTCTCTGTCTCTCTCTCTTTCTCTCCCTCCCCCTCTGGTCATATTCCACTCGTATGTTTCAGCATTTCAGTTTTCAGTGGGCAGCGGGTAGCGTAGTGGTTACTGATTGAACGGGCGCCGGTTCGAATCCCGTGACCGGTAAAGGTACCACTGAGGTACCGAGGAAAAGTTTTGCGTGCGCCGAGCGTTCCGGATTTGCGAGCGGCCATTAACGGTGCAAATCAGGGAGTCTCGCTCTTTAGCAGAGTGCTTTTACACCCCTCCCTCGTTCCCTCGCTCCGCCGGGCGATCTGTGATGTGTATTATGTGGCCTTGAGTGGGGTCTGGCTTGGCACTAGTATAAACGGTAAGCGGATCCGGCCGCGTCGTCTCGGCTTTCCTCTCGGCGCAGACCCGTCTGCGAAACGCTACACCCGCTGGATTTGGGAATGAGACGAGGCCGAGGGGGGAGGACTTATCTGATACTTTCCAAAAAAAGCCCCCCCTCTCCTCTCTCTCTCTCTCTCTTCTCACACACTCACACACTATTTTCCCCCTCTGTACCGAACGTTGGAGGCAGCACATCTGGTAACACTGTAGGGGCATTGTCCTTTTTGGGCTCTGGGTGACGGAGTCGAGTTGCCTTAATATTTCCTCAAGGATTTGATTACCTAAAGGGCACAGACAGAGACAGAACGAGAGAGAGAGAGAGAGAGAGAGAGAGAGAGAGGAAAGTAGAGTAAGGGAGGGAAAAAACGTCCAGAGTGAGAGTTAGTCGCTCCCGCCAAAGAGAGAAAAAGAGCCGTGTAACCGAATATGAAATATGAAAAGAAAAAATCAGTGTCTGGACTTAATGAAGCGGTGCGTGATGCATGCCGCTCCCCTCATCCGCGCTCCTGCCGCTCTACAGATCACTCTTTCAGAAAGGGAGGATTAAGAGGACGGATGGACTGGAGGGGGGTGGAGGAGGAGGAGGAGGGCAGTGGTGGCGAAGAGATGGCAGGACGCGGTGAAAAGGATACGGGCAAACATTGGGGCCAAAAAGCGTCGGTCTGTGGTAGCCTGTGTGGGTGGTTTAGTAGAGCGCCACCTACAGGAACGTGTCTTGCAGTTAACCAGAGACTTAACTTTTTACGATGTGGGAAGGTATTTACGTTTTTATGTGAGTGATTATTTGTCAGTGAACACAGCACAGCCCAAATTGCACGACAACCAAATTTGACCTCTGCCTGTGACCCGTCCGCGAAGGGCAGTGGGCAGCTTTTTGGCAGCACCCGGAGAGCAGTGCTTTGGGACGGCATCTTGCACCTGAGTACCTCTGTGGTACCTTAACGGGACCAGGATTTGAACCGGCGACCCCCGCCCCAATCACAGGGCCGACTCCCTAACCGTTAAACTACCTGTATGTTGTGTGTTGTAGGTGGTGGAGCTGATCTCCAGTGCCATCGGAGACCTGGTGCAGGGAGTCTACCACGAGAACTCCGCAGAGGTGAGAACTGCAGATTGTTGAGAGATTCTTGGACAGACGCTGCTTTTTGAAAAACCTAATAAACAGAAAATGCAAACAGATGACTTACTGCAGAACTGAAATATTTTGGACATGAATTTTGATAATGAGAAGGAAAATAATGCATTTGAGCTGAAAGAAGCCCAGCGTGACTTTCTGACAGAGATCTGAAGTGTGCTACAGTCACCAAGAGTTAGACTGGATTAAACATTATAGTTTCTTGTGGAACAGCAGAGCGTTTAGATTAACGATGTGGGGCTCGTGAGGGTCTGTGATATAAACACAGCTCTGAATAAATGCTGAACTCTCACATTACACACAAATGAAAACAAGAAGCTTCATAACTCAGGAAGGAGGAGGGAAAGAGAGAGAGAGAGAGAGTAATGTAGAGAAAAAGATGCAGGGAGAGAGAAGAACTGGATGGGGAGAGAGAGAAGAACAAAAGAGAGTGGTGAGAGGAGAGAAGAAAAAGATAGACAGCTGGTGAGATAGAGAACAAAAAGAGACTGGTGGAGAGAGAGAAGAAGAAGCAAAAAGGCTTGAGAAATGACATGAGAAAGGAACAGGTAGGAGAGAAGAGCAGAGCCTCAGAGAGAAGGAAAGATCTAGAAAGATGCCGAGAGAGAGAGAGAGAGAGAGAGAGAGAGAGATAAAAGAGTATAAGGGAGAGAAAGAGAGAGGGATGGGGGTCAGGTTTCCCTTCACTCCTTTTAGCGTAGACAATTCCGAGCAGAGAAACGCATCGCTTTCCTTCTCCAACTCGGCTCTAATTTCACACGCCTCCCTCAGCATCGCTCCTCATCTCCCCATCTCTGGCTCCTGCGCTGGAGAACCTCATCACGGAGGAGTCTCTACCCACATCCCTCCAGCCCTCCACTTTCACCTTCTCTCTCTCTCTCACGGTCCATGTTAGGGCTGGTCGGCCATCAAAAAAACAAAATCACAACCGCGGACAGAGACGGATGTAGAAATGTATTTTTATACAAATGACTAATATTACTATTATTATTATTGTTGTTGTTGTTTAAGGACGGAAGCCTTTCTGTGGCATCATGGGAAGAGCAGACGTTCCTTTCCCATGGTGCCTTGCTGGCAAAGAGTTGCCAAGCAGCCATGGAGCTGGCCAGACACGACACCGAGGCCCAGACTGTGGCTTACCAGTACGGAAAACACCTCGCCCTCGGACACAAGGTGAGACGTCAGCCTCGGCTTTAACCGCTCGGGTGCGAGATGCTCGGACCTGTCGTATTTACACGGTACCGGGAGTGGTGCCACCTGCAGGTTAAACCTGGTATTGCATCTGAAACCAAGCAGGATTGGCCCTGGTCAGTACTTGGATGGGAGACCAACTAGTAAAGGTGGTGTTGAGAAATACAGAGTCCAGCCGAGTGGTCAGCACGTCCCGAGCCTCAATCCAAAATGAAAACGTTAATCAAACCTCATACGTATTGAGTGAAAGTGAGTGATTATTTATCATTGCGAACACAGCACAGCACGGCAGCTTTTGGACAGCACCCAGGAAGTAGTGCTTGGGGATGGTACCTTGCTCAGTAGTACCCCAGTGGTACTTTTACCAGCCTGGGATTCGAGCCGACGACCTTCTGTTCATGGTATGCTACCAGCTGCCCTGAGGAGGAGTTTCTGTGCATTACTTTTGGTACAGCGTTGTGAAAATAAACTGTGTGTGTGTGTTGTAGTTGAACTCGGACCTGCAGCCGTTCATGAAGAGTGCTTCTGATGCGTGTGTGTTCAGTCTGGACTCGGCTCCGGTGGTGTTCCACAGACGGGCGGTGGGCTCGGGGTCCTGGCTGCTGCAGCTACAGCAGGTACAGACCCGATTGAAGGAGGCGGGGATGTTAAAGGAGCATGGCAGCTGTAGTGGGGCTAATGCAGGGGAACGCTGCTGTGTGAACTTCACTAACCCTAACCCTGCTGTAACCCCGTGATGTTAGCCTCGAGTCACACATCAACATGACCTCGTTAAAGGGGCTCCGACCCAGAGATGCTAATGTAGCTATTCATCCATACAAGTTAATAGGAACTGTTAGCATGGTTTATACTGTTAGTCAACTAAAATCTCTCTCTCTCTCTCTCTCTCTCCTTTTCTCTCTCTCTCTCTCTCTCTCTCCTTTTCTCTCTCTCTTCTTTTCTCTCTCTCTCCTTTTCTCTCTCTCTCTTCTTTTGTTTTCTCTCTCTCTCTCTCTCTCTCTCTCTCTCTCTCTCTCTCTCTCTCTCTCCTTTTGTTCTCTCTCTCTTTCTCCTTCTCTCTCTCTCTTCTTTTCTTTTCTCTTCTCTCTCTCTTTCTCTCTCTTCATCTCTCTCTCTCTCTCTTCCTCTCTCTCTCTCTCTCTCTTCAACTCTCTCTCTCTCTCTTTATCTCTCTCTCTCTTCATCTCTCTCTCTCTCTGCGCGGGAAAAGGCAGGTGTAAGGACTGAGGGTGTTCCTGCTCAGAAGCTGACAGTGCTGAATTTTGCCCAAAGTCAGAGGGAGAAGAAAGAGCAGTGGCGAGACAGATGGAGAGATGGGGGCAGGAGAGAGAGAGAGGGAGAGAGAGCAGAGGGAGCTCTGGTACGCCGTGGAAACGGGATATTAGGGGATAGAGTGGCAGGTTTATTTGTAGAGGAGACAGAGAGACGATGTGACAGCAGCATCACCAGAGGTTCTCCTTCAGCAGGGCACGACACGGAACTCTAACACACACGCGCACACACACACGCACACTTTTAACCTTCATCAAGTTCTAACACACACTCGTCTCGTCAGCGTCACTCATCCACATCTTGAGACTAAAAGGAAAAGTCGAAAGAGAAATGAATAGGTAAAATAAGCTAACCCTGACCTGGTGGTCTGATCTCGTGATTTCTGTCTCCGCTCTGCTTTTAGAGTTGATTAGATCTCGCCATGCCTGCCAGAGTCCCGGATATTCTCGTCCCCACAACCTATTAGATTACACAGGTTCGGAATTAGATTAGATTGTGATAGGTCGGGAGTTTCAGCTTAGATTATGATAGTTAGGTTTAGGGGTTAGGATTAGATTCTAGTTAGGTTTAGTTAGGATTAGATTGTGATAGTTAGGTTTGGGGGTTAGATTATGGGATTAAATAGTTAGGTTTGGGGTTAGGATTAGATTATAGTTAGGTTTGGGGTTAGGATTGATTATTGTTAGGTTTGGGGTTAGGATTGTATTATGATAGGTTTGGGGTTAGGATTAGATTGTGATAGTTAGGTTTGGGGTTAGGATTAGATTGTGATAGTTAGGTTTGGGGTTAGGATTAGATTGTGATAGTTAGGTTTGGGGTTAGGATTAGATTATGATAGTTAGGTTTAAAGTGAGGATTAGATTATGATTAGGTTTAAATTGAGGATTAGATTATGGTGAGGTTTAAATGAGGATTAGATTATGATAGTTAGTTTGGGGTTAGGACTGTGATTATGATAGTTAGGTTTTAAGTTAGGATTAGGGTTGTGATAATAGGTTTGGGGGTTAGATTAGATTATGATTGTTAGGTTTGGGGTTAGGATTGGATTATGATAGTTAGGTTTGGGGTTAGGATTGGATTGTGATAGGTTTGGGGTTAGGATTGGATTGTGATAGGTTTGAGGTTAGGATTGGATTATGATAGTTAGGTTTGGGGGGTTAGGATTGGATTATGATAGTTAGGTTTGGGGCTAGGATTAGATTACATAGTTAGGTTTTAAATAGGATCAGATTATGATAGTTAGGCTAGGATCAGATTATGATAGTTAGGGTTTGAAGTAGGGATTAGATTGTGATAGTTAGGCTTGAAGGGATTAGCTTATGATTGTTAGGTTTGAAGTTAGGGATTGATCGCGACAGGCCTGGGGGCCAGGACTGACTGTGATAGCCAGGCTCAGCTTAGGACTAGACTGGTGACAGGCCTGGGGGTCAGACTGGATCATGGATAGCCAGGCCTGGGGGAAGCCAGGACTAGGATCAGTGACAGGCCTGGGGTCAGGACTGATCATGATAGCTAGGTCTGGGGGTTTCAGGACTGATCATGACAGTCATGCTCTGGGGATCAGGATCGATCAGATAGCTAGGCTCTTAAATAGGACTGGATCATGACAGCTAGGCTCAGATCAGACTGACTTACAACAGTTAGGCTCTGGGGTCAGGACTGGATCATGATGAAGCCATGCCTAAATAGGATTTCAGATCATGATGCCAGGCTCCAAGTGCCAGGACTAGACCATGACACAGCTCTGTGCTTCAGGACTGATCATGACAGCCAGCCTTGGGGCCGGGACTGGATCATGACAGCTTGCGCCTGTGTCAGGACTGGATCATGATAGCCAGGCCTGGGGCCGGGACTGGATCAAGATAGCCAGGCCTGAAGTCAGGACTGACCATGATGAGGCCTGGGGTCAGGATCAGGATCAAGTGACAAAGCCAGGCCTGGGGCCAGGATCGACTCATGATAGCCAGACAGCCAGGCCTGGGCCAGGACCAGACTTTGACAGCCAGGCCTGTGTCAGGACCGAGATCATGACAGCCAGGCCTGCCAGGACTGAGATCAAGATGGCTGCCCTGGGGGCCAGGATCATTACTTCATGACTGCTTGGTGCCCAAACAGGACTGGACTGCCAGGCCTGGGGGTCAGGACTGACTGTGACAGCTGGGCCTGTGTCAGGATTGTGACTGCGACAGGCCTGTGGGGCCAGGATCGACCATGACAAGCCAGGCTCAAAATAGCACTAGATCATGATTGCCAGGCCTGTGTCAGGATCAAGACTTCATGACAGCCAGGCTCTGGGGTTGTGACTGGATCAGTGACAGGCCTGTGTCAGGATTGGATTTCATGACAGTTAGGCT
Source organism: Distichodus sexfasciatus (assembly GCA_032718565.1). Lineage (NCBI taxonomy): Eukaryota > Metazoa > Chordata > Actinopteri > Characiformes > Distichodontidae > Distichodus > Distichodus sexfasciatus. The sequence goes on along the minus strand of JAVGVS010000678.1, from coordinate 49,340 downwards.
CAAAATAGGATCGATCATGACAGCTATGTTTGGGATCAGGATTGATCAGATAGTTAGGTTTGGGGGTTTAGGACTGGATTATGACAGTTGTGTTTGGGATCAGAACTGACTTATAACAGTTGTGTTTAAAGTTGTAGACTGACTATGACAGCTGCGCTCTGGGGGTCAGGATTGACTGAGACAGCCAGGCCTGGGTGTCAGGACCAGGATCATGACAGCCAGGCCTGGGGCCAGGACTGGATCATGACAGCCAGGCCCTGGGGGCCGACTGGGATCAGCGGATAGTCAAGGCTCTGTGTCAGGATCGATCATGACAGGCCAGGCCTGGGGCCGGGACTGGACTGGTGACAGCCAGGCCTTGGGGTGTCAGGATCGATCAGACAGCTAGGCCTGGGGGGCCAGGACTGATCATGACAGCTGGGTGCTCTGGGGTCAGGATCACCATGACAGGCCTGGGGTCAGGATCAGATCAGTGACAGTTAGGCCTGTGGCCAGGACTGAGACTGCAGGCCAGGCCTGGGGCCAGGATCAGATCAAGACAGCTTGTGGCCTGGGGTCAGGATCAGACTACGATAGCCAGGCCTGGGGGTCAGACCTCAGATCATGATACAGTTAGGCCTTGGGGGCATGATCGACTATGATAGCTAGGCCTGGGGCCAGGACTAGATCATGATAGTTAGGTCGGAAGCAGGGATCAGATTATGACAGCTAGGCCCTGCTCAGGATCAGGATCAGTGACAGCCAGGCCTGGGGTACAGGATTAGCCATGATCACAGGCCTGGGGGCCAGGACTGATCGCGACAGGCCCAACAGGATCGATCAGTGACAGCCAGGCCTGGGGGCCAGGATCGATCATGACAGGCCTGTGTCAGGATCAGGATCATGACAGCCAGGCTCAGCCAGGACTGACTGATGGACAGCCAGGCCTGGGGCCAGGACCAGACTGGCGACAGCTAGGCCTGGGGCCAGGATCAGATCACATGATAGCTTGGTGGCCTGGGGTTGAGACTAGATCGTGACAGCTAGGCCTGGGGTCAGTGGGGATCACTATGACTCAGCCAGGCCCAGCCAGCACTGGATCACGCACAGGCCTGTGTCAGGACTGACTGGTGACAGCCAGGGTCTGGGGTCAGGGATCAGACTGGTGACAGGCCTGTGTCAGAATCGGGATCATGATAGCCAGGTCTAAATAGGATTTAGACTGCGTGACAGGCTCAGTCAGGACGGATCATGATAGCTAGTGGCCTCCCAAAGTCAGGACTGGATTGGCGATAAAGCCATGCTCTGGGATCAGATCGATCGGTGACAGTTAGCTCTGGGGCTCAGGACTGGATCATGACAGCTGTGCTCCAGATCAGGACTGACTGAGCAACAGCCAGGCCTTGGGGTGTCAGGACTGGATCATGACAGCTTCATGGCCTGGGGCCAGGATCAGGATCATGACAGCCAGGGGCCCCAAAGTGCTGGATCAGACTCCATGACAGCCAGTCTGGGGTCAGGACTGACTCCCATGACAGCCACTCCTGGGGCCGGGGATCGGACTGGCGACAGCTATGCTCCAAACAGGACTGGATCATGACAGCCAGGCCTCTGGGCCGGGACTGGATCACTGCGACAGCTGTGGCCCAAAATAGGACTGGATCATGACAGGCCTGTGGCCAGGACTAGATCACTGACAGCCAGGACAGCCAGGCCCAAAATAGGATCAGACTTTCATGACAGCCAGGCCTGGGGCCAGGACCCAGATCATGATAGCCAGGCCTTGGGGCCAGGACTAGACTGCGATGCCAGGCCTGTGCTTTCAGACTAGCCTCCAGACTGCTGGTGGCCTGTGTCAGACTGGACTGCCAGGCCCAAAGGTCAGGACTGGACTGTGACAGCCAGGCCTGTGTCAGGATCAGACTGTGACAGGCCTGGGGTCAGGACTGACTGGCGACAGCCATGCCCTGGGATCAGGACTGGACTACAACAGCCAGGCCTGGGGCCAGGACTTGACCCATGACAGCCATGCCCAAACAGGACTAGATCAAGACTGCCAGGCCTGGGGCCAGGACTGGACTCATGACAGCCAGGCCTGGGGTCAGGACTGGACTTGACAGGCCTGGGGGCCAGGACTGACCAGACAGTCATGCCTGGGATCAGGATCGGGACTACAACAGTTGTGGCCTAAAATAGACTGATCATGACAGCCATGCTGGGAAGCCAGGATCAGATCATGACCAGCCAGGCTCCAGTCAGGATCGGGATCACGATGGCCAGGCCTTAAAGCCAGACCGGACTGTGACAGGCTCTGTGGGGTCAGGACTGGATCACGACAGCCAGGCCTGGGCCAGGACTAGACTGTGACAGCCAGGCCTGTGTCAGGATCAGCCCCATGACTGTTGTGGCCTGGGGCCAGGAGACTGACTGGGCGACAGGCTCAGCCAGGGATCGACTGCGGATAGCTAGGCCTGGGGTTCAGGACTGGATCATGACAGGCCCAACAGGATCAGACTGGCGATAGCCAGGCTCAGCCAGACTGGATCATGACAGCCTAGGCTCCAAAGCCAGGATCAGATTACGACAGTTGTGGCCTGGGGGCCAGGAATCAGATCATGACAGTTAGCCTTGGGCCAGGATTAGACTGGTGACAGCAGGCTTGGGGGCCAGACTAGCCATGATCGCTAGGCTTAAATAGACTGACTGCTTACAGGCTCAGTTAGGACTGGACTGCGGATAGCCAGGCTCTGGGGGGTCAGGACTAGATCGTGATGTGGCCTGGGGCCAGGATCGACCATGACAGTTAGTTTGGGGGTTAGGATTGAGATTGGTGACAGGCTCCAATAGACTGGATTTATGATAGCTAGGGTTTGGGGGTCAGGATCAGATTATGATAGTTGGCGTTTGGGATTAGGATTGACTTTCAGTGATAGTTAGGTTTGGGTTTAGACTGGATTTCATGATGGTTTATGTTTGGGATTAGACTGGATTATAATAGTTAGGTTTGGGATAGGACTGGGATTTCATGACAGTTATGTTTGGGGTTAGGATTTAGATTATGATAGCTAGGTTTTAAAGTGGGGCGATTAGATTGGCGATAGTTAGGTTTTAAATAGATTGATTATGATAGTTAGCTTTGGGGTTGGGATTGATTTCATGATAGTTATGTTTGGGGTTAGGATTTCGGGATTATGATAGTTAGGTTTTGGGGTTGGGATTGATTGTGATAGTTAGGTTTGGGGTTAGGATTGGATTATGATAGGTTTGGGGTTAGGATTAGATTATGATAGTTAGGATAGTTAGGTTTGGGGTTAGGATTAGATTATGATAGTTAGGTTTGGGGGTTAGGATCAGATTGGCGATAGTTAGGTTTGGGTTAGGATTAGGATTGTGATAGTTAGGCTTGAAGCTAGGGATTAGCTTTCTATGATTGTTAGTTTTGGGGGTTAGGGATTGGATTGCGTATAGGTTTGGGTTAGGATTGATTGTGACAGTTGTGGTTTAAATAGGATTAGATTGTGATAGGTTTGGGGTTAGGATTGGATTGTGATAGTTATGTTTGGGATTAGGATTGGATTATAATAGTTAGGTTTGGGGTTAGGATTGGATTATGATAGTTATGTTTAAATAGGATTAGATCATGACTGCTCAGGCCTGGGGTCAGACTGGATCATGACAGCCAGGCCTAAAATAGGACTGACTGGGTGACAGGCCCAGGCCAGGACTGATCACGATAGCTCAAGTGCTCCAGATCAGGACTGGGACTTACAACAGCCAGGCCTGGGGGTCAGGATCGATTCATGACAGCTGCGCTCAGGCCAGATCAGGATCATGACTGCCAGGCCTGGGGGCCAGGACTCCTGATCACATTGGCCAGGCCTGGGGCCAGGACTGGATCGTGACAGGCCCAGTCAGGATCGATCATGACAGCCAGGCCTGTAACAGGACTGGATCATGACAGCCATGCTCAGATCAGGATCAGATCATGACAGCTAGGCCTTGGGGGCCAGCACTGGATCATGACAGCTGGGGCCTTGGGGTCAGACTGGATCATGACAGCTGCTGCCTGGGGCCAGGACTGGATCAAGATAGCTATGGCTCTGGGGGCCAGGACTAGATCATGACTGCCAGGCCTGGGGCCAGGACTGGATCATGACAGCCAGGCCTCAGTCAGGACTGACTGTGACAGGCCTGTGTCAGGATCGATCATGATAGCTACGGGACTGAGACTGACTACAACAGCCAGGCCTGGGGGTCAGGACTGGATTTCATGACAGCCATGCCTGGGGGTCAGGATCAGATCATGACTGTTGTGGCCTGTGTCAGGATCGATCATGACAGTTAGGCCTGTGTCAGGACTGGGACTGGTGACAGGCCTGTGTCAGACTGATCATGACAGTTGTACCTGGGGGTCAGGACTGGACTCATGATAGCTATGCTCTGGGATCAGGACTGGACTGGTGATAGCTGTGGCCCAGTCAGGACTGGACTATGACAGCGTCATGCCTGGGATCAGGATCGATCACAACAGTTGCAGATCAGCCAGGACTGATCATGATAGCTGCCTGTACAGGACTGAGATCATGACAGCCAGGTGCCTGGGTGCTGGTAATTGAGATCATGACAGCCAGGCCCAGTCAGGACTCCCAGATCATGACAGTTGGTGGCCTGGGGGTCAGACTCGGATCATGATGGCCGATGCCCAAATAGGACTGACCATGACAGTCAGGCCTGGGGCCGACTGGACTGTGACAGCCAGGCTCAGTCAGGACTGACTGTGACAGCCAGGGGTCTGGGGTTGTGACTGGATTTTAAGGATAGTTGGTGTTTAAAGTTGTGATCGGGATTATGATAGGTTTGGGGTTGTGGGATTGGATTATAATAGTTAGGTTTGGGGTTAGGATTGGATTATGATAGTTATGTTTGGGGTTAGGATTAGATTATGATAGTTAGGTTTGGTGTTAGGATTAGATTATGATAGTTAGGTTTGGGGTTAGGATTGGATTATGATAGTTAGCTTTGGGGTTGGGATTGGATTATGATAGTTATGTTTGGGGTTAGGATTGGATTATGATAGTTAGGTTTGGGGTTGGGATTGGATTGTGATAGTTAGGTTTGGGGTTAGGATTGGATTGTGATAGTTAGGTTTGGGGTTAGGATTGGATTATGATAGTTAGGTTTGGGATTAGGATTGGATTATAATAGTTAGGTTTGGGGTTAGGATTGGATTATGATAGTTATGTTTGGGGTTAGGATTAGATTATGATAGTTAGTTTTGGTGTTAGGATTAGATTATGATAGTTAGGTTTGGGGTTAGGATTGGATTATGATAGTTAGCTTTGGGGTTGGGATTGGATTATCATAGTTAGGTTTGGGGTTAGGATTGGATTGTGATAGTTAGGTTTGGGGTTAGGATTGGATTGTGATAGGTTTGAGGTTGGGATTGGATTATAATAGTTAGGTTTGGGGTTAGGATTGGATTATGATAGTTATGTTTGGGGTTAGGATTACCGAACCCTGACCTGGTGGTCTGATCTCGTACTTGTCCTCCATCATAGATCCCCACTTCGCGCCCGTAGTCCCGGGAAAGTCCCTGCAACCCTGATAGGGATTAAGCATTTCGGATAATGAATGTATAAATGAATGAATACAGTAATACTGTTGTTTCAACATGCGTCTTTTTCAAAGTTATTCTAAAACAAAAGGAAAAATAAAATTCTATAAAATCACATATTATTCAGACTCACGCTGGTTAAAGACGAGCACATAAACATGTAATTAACCAATAACAAGCCTAATATATCATAAAATAAAATGTTTAATACGTGAGGGGTGAGTGGTTTTGGGTTTTTGTTGAAGAGAAGGGTATGGACCTGTCCAGCACAACCTCTCCCTCCCTCCCTCCCTCCCTCCCTCCTCTCATTTCCCTCCTCATTTCTTCCCTTTTCTCCCGTTTTTTAAGCTGATTCCCATAAGGACTCTCTACAGCCAAAAACATCTCCCAATTCATTTTGCAGAAACAGCCTCCAGCTAAACATGTCCCCACACAGCAGGAGTCAAGTCTGTCCGTCTCTCTCGCGCTCTCTCTCTCTCGCTCGGTTTCTTAAAAGCTCTTGAAAGTTCCACTCGTTACACACTGTTCCATAATCAGAAGTCAGAATTAAACTTCTAAACTCGTCCACTCCTAACGAGCACTAACTCTGTTCTGTCCTGTTCTGCAGCTTTGGCACGTCATCAAGTCAGGCGAAGGTGTGCGTCAGGCTGCTGACCTCTGCGGTTACCATAGCAACAAAGCCTTAGAAGCCATCCGGCGTTTTCCGCCGTCCGAGGCCCGGTCTGCTCTGGAGAACATCGCCGGCGCCGTCAACAAGTTCTAGCGCGGGAACGGGAAGCTGGGACGAGAACTTTGTCCGATTTCGGAATGAAGCTCCCAGTGCTGCAGGACTCTGCTGATGAATTTTATAAATCCATATTTTCTGTGGTTTTTATGTGGGATTCAGAGCTTCTTGATGACTGATTGTTAACGCAGACGTCACCGTTTCCCTGCAGCAGCTGTGGAACTGCAGTGAACCCCGTCTTGCATTGCCAATATTTATGAACTTTATTAAAAGAGAAAAACTACCAGTCCAGTAAGCGTGCCCGAATTATTGTGTGTGTTGGTTTTGATGGTTAGCATTTAATTAAAGTCCTGTTTAGGATTATGATTGTTAGGTTTGAGATTAGGACTAAATTAAGATTTTTAGGTTTGGGATTAGGGTTAGATTGTGATTATGTTTTGGATTAGGTTTACATCATGATTGTTAGGTTTGGTACTAAGATTAGATTATGATGGTTAACTTTTGGATTAGAATTACATTGTTCTGGTTTAGGGTTTAGGGTTGAGATTAGGTTATGATTAGTTTGGATTAGACTATTATTGTTAGGATTAGATTATCGTCTGGTTTAGGGTTATGATTAAACTGGTTGATAGATTTTGGATTAGAATTAGATTATACCTGTTAGCTTTGGGATTAGAATTAGAGGGATTGTTGGGTTTAGGGTTATGATTGTATGATGATTAGGTTTAGATTTAGGGTTAGATTATGATTATCTTTTGGATTAGGACTACATTGTTATGGTCAGGTTTAGGATTGAGATTAGGTTATGACGTGTTGGTGGCCTAGTGGTAGGACACTCGCATTTGGACCAAGAGGTTGTGGGTTCGACTCCGACCTGGTGTTGCCAACACTGGGTCCCTGAGCAAGACCCTTAACCCTAAATTGCTCTCAGGGGAACTGTCCCTGAAATTAGGAAATGTTAGTCACTCTGGATGAGAGCGTCTGCTAAATGCAAATGGATTAGACTGTCACTGTTAGGTTTGGGGTTAGGATTAGATTATCATCTGGTTTAGGATTATGATTAAACTATGGTTGATAGCTTTGGGATTAGAGTTAGATTATGATTGATCGGCTTAGTGTTAGGATTACATAATGATGGTTAGGTTCAAATTTAGGATTAGTTTATTAGTTAATGCTGATTTTATGATTTTGGTCAAGATTGACGTTAGGATTTGATTATGATTGTAAGGATCAGGTTATGGTCATGTGTAGTGTTGGGATTATGATCTTTGGGTTTGGGATTAGGACTATATTATGGCCAAGTTTGGTATGAGATTGTGGTTGGGATTAGATTATGCACAGAATTAAGGTTGCGACTAAATTAGGGACTGGGGCAGGATGAGATTATGGTCAGGTTTGGGGTTAAGACTGGATTATGACCAGGTTTAAAACACTTAAGAAAGAAATGAATGTGAGTGGAATCCATTAAGAAAGTTCCAACTTTGAACAAAAACACACAAGTGCGTGTGTGTGTGGGTTTGTGCTCACACTCGTAGGAGAGCCCCTGCATGTGGCTGTGTTGTGATTGTGTGTGTGTGTGTGTTGTGGGTGCCCAGGGCGTTCTAGCCGCAGTGCTGGCAGTAATAATTAATGAGGGCAGTGTGTGAGCGGAGCGAATGGGCAGGAAGTGCTTCTGCACCGATCGATTCTCCCAGCGCTCTGGCGCCAGCCTGGGGGGCCTGCGGTTTCCCAGGCGACCACACCGGGACGCTCAGGGTGTGAAGGGGCGTGACCAACACACACACTGTTAAAACACACTCACGTCGTCCCTTTCAGACTTCAGCACTTAACAAGGAAACTCCACCCAAATATGCTAATGTGGCAAAAATCATCATGGATTATGGGTTAATTAAACCTGGGATTAGGACTAGATTATGATAGGTTTGGGGTTAGGATTATATTATTGTTAGGTCTGGGGTTAGGATTAGATTATGATGGCTAGGTTCTGAGTTAGGGTTAGATTGTGATAGGTTTGGAATTAGGAATAGAAAGTGAAAGTGAGTGATTATTTGTCATTATGAACACACCACAACACAGCACACTGTGCACCACAAGCAAATGTGACCTCTGCATAGTTAGGTTTGGGTGTAGGATTAGATTATGTTGGCTAGGTTTGGATTAGGATTAGATTATGATAGTTAGGTTTGGAGTTGGATTAGATTATATTGGCTAGGTTTGGGGTTAGGATTAGATTATGGTAGCTAGGTTTGGGGTTGGGATTATATTATTGTTAGGTCTGGGGTTAGGATTAGATTACGATAGGTTTGGAATTAGGATTAGATTATGTTGGGTAGGTTTGGGTTAGGATTAGATTATGTTGGCTAGGTTTGGGGTTGGGATTATATTATTGTTAGGTCTGGGATTAGATTACCTCAGGCTCAGGCTTGCTTGTTGGGGGGTTTAGGCCGGTTATATGTAAAGTGCTTTGTGACAATGACTGTTGTTAAGAGCGCTATATAAATAAATTTGAATTGAATTTTGAATTGAATTGAATTGAATTACGATAGGTTTGGAATTAGGATTAGATTATGTTGGCTAGGTTTGGGTTAGGATTAGATTATGGTAGCTAGGTTTGGGATTATATTATTGTTAGGTCTGGGGTTAGGATTAGATTACAATAGGTTTGGGTTAGGATTAGATTACGTTGGCTAGGTTTGGGGTTAGGATTAGATTAAAATAGTTAGGTTTGGGGTTTAGGATGAGATCGTTGTTAGGTTTGGTTTTTTTTTTTTTTTTAACTCGTAATGTAGCTATCTGTTAAACCCAGTGCTTGGCTATATCTTAGTTACTTTTAGATCATAAACAACTTGCATCTTGAAAAGCTACCGTTTGAACGCAGCTTCCCTAACACCCCAACTAGAAAGCCAAAAAGTCCATCAGTCAAAAACATGCGTGACCGGCCTCTGGCTGCGTGCAGCTCTCTTCGCTCGGGGCAGACGGCCTCCAGCCGTCCATTAAACATTCAGACCTGCCGAGAGCCGACAACATAAAACTCGCCAGCAAAAGTGGTAAAGGACGAAAGTACACAAGCCGAAACACAACCGCCTCGCGAACGTCAACCATTTAAAAAGAGGACTTTGTCCCGCAGTTGGTGGACTTAAACAGGAAGTTAATCTGCTACAAAATAAAAGTTGTCGCTGAATGTAAAAATTTGATATTAAGACTCTTAAGACGCACATATTATCATATATTTTTACAGTAACAAGAATAAACTGAATATTTTAACCCCCCAAACCTGGTCTGGGTCTGGATCAGGAGTTAACCCCCCCCCCAAAAATACTTAAACATGCTAAATATGGCTTTCGCACTGATAAATCTGTTCTTGAATTATTATACACAGATGTAAGAGTTGGAATATGTCAGTGCGTGTGTGTATGTACGTACACAGGCCAGACAGCAGTGTCAGGCTCACTGTCTCACACACACTCACACTCACACTCAGCCTGTGGTTGGACGGCCGTTGGTATCATGGCTCTGCGTAACCTGATCCTGTCTCTGTTTTTGATCATGGAGATGATTTTTGTGGTTTGACGATTCGCGGGAACCTGAGCAGCCTGATGACATGGCGGCTGGTGTAATGTGCGTAGTGTGTGTGTGTGTGTGTGTGTGTGTGTCTCACATACACCTACACACACACACACTTTAGGAAGCACGCTGTGTGCGTCTGTGTGATCTGGAGAAGAATGCGTCACCGTTTCTGGATCAGCCGTCACATGGAAATTTTGACTTGCTCTGTGTTGATCTCACCCTAAAGCGGAGAACAGAATTACAAATCTCCTCGACCCGGGACCAGAGGTGGCGTTAAACAGAGCGGGGTTTTCAGGTTAGCCAGATCACTTGAAAATCAAATGAATTTAAGTGAGGGATGGTTTGTCATTGTGAACACAGCACAGCGCACAGTTCACCACAACCAGATGTGAGCGCTGCATTATTTCTCCAGTCCGTGAAGGAGCAGCTCTTTTGGCAGCACCCGGGTAGCTGTGCTTGGGGGCGGTACCATGCTCATGAGTACCTCAGTGGTACCTTTCTATTCCGGGATTAGAACCGGCGACCATCTGATCACAAGGCGAACACCCAAACGGTTACGCTGCCAACTGTTGTAAGATTCCGAAAAAAAGGCTTAGATTAGGTGGAAATCACCTAAAAATCTCAAGAAAGTGACTCATGTTGAGATCATGAGAAAAGTAGCTCATAATCTGGAGAAAACGCCGTTTGTTTTGTCCACATCACAAGAAAAGTCACTCATGATCTTTCTCATATGTTAATCTGGGTCCTCTGTCTACGACAGTGTTTTAGGGACATCGTAGATTAAAAAGAACAGAGGAGCAGAGGGAGGTGGGTGAGAGTAAAATTCTGGGGAAAAAAGTCAGAAATTCATAAAGTTGTACATTTACGAGAAAAAACATATTCTCTGTGATTACACTGGCAATTTTTACGAGAAAAAAAACTCAAATTTGCGAGAAAACAAATCAGAAACTCCAAGATTTAAGTCACAGAAGAAAAAGTCACATATTCTCTGAGATTGAAGTGTCAATTTTACAAAGAAATACATCACAAATTTGCAAGAACAGTGTCATAAATTCTGAGATTTAAGTCGTACATTTTCAAGAAGGACAAATCACATATTCTCTGAGATTAGAGTGGCAATTTTACAAGGAAAAACTCATGAGAAAACAAGTCAGATGTTCTCCAGGAACATAGTCACAAATTAGCAAGGAAAACTTGCAAATCTGTGTGAAATAAAGTCAGATTGTAAATATCCGAGTTTTCTCTTCGTAAATTTACAACTTCAATCTCAGAATTTCTAACTTTTTTCTAAGAATTTTCCCCCTCCTCCCTCAGCTTCATTTTTTTTTTTTAAATCTGCAATGGCCCCAATCTGCCGTCGTGTCTGGGGTACAGTTAATTTTTTTACTTTTGGTTTTGAAGTCTTTAAATGGTGCTGCCTCATGGTTGGTTATTGGACCAATATTCCATCCACGTATCAGATGGGTGTCAGCTCTAACATTTCTCCTTTAATGCTGTCTAACGTTGTGCGTTGTGACTGTTTGCTAATGGTGTGTGCAGAGCTGGCCTCAATGACCGCATTCGTTTAGATCATTTTTTAAAAACCCCTTCATTAGGCGGCGCCTTCATCGAACGCAGTTTTAACACCTGTTGTCACTCCGCCGTGGTGATGGACGACCTCTCCCCCTCCACCCTCCCTCCCCAACCAGACCCGACCTGATAAAAATTAAAACGGAGCACGTCACGTAGATGTCGCTTAACGAGCCGTGGGCGATGATCGCCGCCGTGTTCCGGCCCCCTTTTCTAGCCGTGAGTGACTCGGCCTGGAGCCTCGAGACCGGGCCCCAAATCACCTTTAACACGCTCGGCTGCCTGATGGATCAAACGGCGGCGCGCTAATGTCACGCAGGCCGCGCCATTACCTGAATAATGACCCACGCTGGGGGGCTAGCGGCGCCTCACGTCCACACGGCACACCCACGGCCCTATAAACGCACCCTAATATAGACCTTACTAATGCGCGTCATGGGACATTGGCGGCCGACAGGGAGCCGTGCTTAATGTGCAGACGGGAGAACATCACTTTTAGAGACGAGCGTTCGTCTGACTCCCCTCTTCCCTCTGACACGTTCACGTGGCAGCGTTTACACCACCTTCTCCTGATTACACGGACAGTCGCCTTCCAGCAATTTGGGGTAAATCAGGGCCTTGTTCGGGGGTGGAAATGTGGTTTTAGAGCCTGGGATTAGAACACCCTGCGTTATTTTATTCTTCTGTTATTTTTTAGTTTAACAACAGAGTAAGTAAGAAATCTTGCGATAATTTCCCATTTCTAAATTAATTCATTCATTTATTCATTATACAAACTGCTGACTCCCAACTGAGGTCGCGGGGGGATTTGGAGCCTATCCCTATGGGGGGGACTATGGGGACCAGCCCTGATAGGTCTTAGGATCGTTCAGGGAACATTTCTCTACACTGTGTATGCGACAAATAAAGAATCTTGAATCTACTTATTCCATATTCCAATTTCTATTTTATTTCTTTTTATAAATTTTTGTATTTATATACAGACACAGCTCCGGAAAAAAATAAGCGACCACATCACTTTATTTCTGATTCATTGTTTTTACAGTTTGTGGCTGTGTGTCCGTGTAAAATAAACAAGTTGATGTTCTTTTATAACTTTACCCTGCTTATTTCAACATTTCAGACATTTTTAGAGTAAATTATCTTATATATTATCTTATTATCATATGGAGTAAATGATCTTACTCTAAGCTGGCAGTTGCAGACTACACATACATATATTATTTTACAATTACGTCATTAAAAGACACAAGTCCACGGTGTCCTCATGTGCTGACCTCTGTTTCCTCTAATCAGCAAATTGAATCAGGTGTATAGGTGTCGGAATATAACACATGGAATAACTGCTATAAAAACAGAACTGCAGTTATATATGAAAATGTAGACTGCTGTCTTAATTTTCACACACCTGCAACTTTATATAGTTTATAAAAGAATAGAAACCTGTACATTTTACACTCACAGCCATATGCTGCAAAGCCTGTGAACAGAAAAAAATGAAGTGGTCTCTTACATTTTTCTGGAGCTTTATTTTATTTTCAAGAGTCAAGATTCTTTATCACATACATGTTATACGTAAAAAAGTATAACGTAGTGAAATATTCCCTTTTAATTCCTAAGACAAATTAAAATAGAAATGATATAAGAAACTATATCTAAAGAATAAAGATATATAGAAAAATATGTTTCCTAGTGTAATAGTATAAAATATGTATACTACCAAAAGTAACTCTACATGTGCATATTGTTTGAGTGAGTGATTGTCATTGTGAACACACCACAGTGCACCACAACCAAACCCCATCCGTGAAGGAGCAGTGGGCAGCTTGCTCACAAGTACCTCATTGGTACCTTTACCGGTACCTTTGCCATTACAAGATATATTTAAAAAATAGTGAAATTCTGTCTATACTTTTAAAGTATACAGTATTTGAAATGCATGATTCTATTCCCTGTGAGCTTTGTTAGTGTTGCACCTGCATTTTCTGCATTTCTGCATTTTGGGAACCATTTTAAAGCGACAAAAAAATCTCTAGGAACGTGATAAATATATTTGGTTACATACGGTTTGACGAGAAACTGTCTCTTTACATTTATTATTGGACATACTGTACGTTTGCTGTATATACACAACATCATGTGGCAGAAGAGGTTTTGAACTCCACACAGTGTCTGGTTTTAACTTGGCAACACAGGTGGAAATTCTGCTGCGATTCCGCTCATGTCCACTAGATGGCAGCATTTTACAGAGAATCACCAACAAGTTGCAGTACTGTAGAGGAGGAGACTGTAAATCACTCAAATGGGTGTAAAAACAGCCATAAAACTTCTACATTCAGCTTGATGAACCGAGTAATCAAATAAGAATCATAATATATTCATAAATTCATAATAATACCAGAAAAAGACGAAATTTGGGATTTGTTCCATGGGTTCAAAACAAAAGTAGCAGAAATATCCTAATGCATAAGGTCATGCTCAATTAAAATTTCAACTATCAACTTGACATTTTCATTATCATGTATGTTAAAATATAGTCAGATATACTGTGAGAACGTTCCAAATAGAATTTTATACATTAAAATATCTATATAATAGGTAATTTTATATTAAACCTACTGATAATCCATATTTATATGTACATCCCTATTTAATATAACATCTAATTTTACAATAAACTGCAAAACGACCTCTTAAAATAGTTTGCAATATACTGTCAAATGCACACTCAAAACTTTGACAGCTGCTTTTTAAAATATTTGCTAAATTTATTTCTGTGGTATTTGTTAAAATATAAAAAATAATAAATGCATTTTATTAATTTATTATTTTTAAGTACACAGCCAAAAAAAAAAAAGACCACAGCTGGACATTTTGCAATACGTTATCAGATGCATATTTAAATACTTGGACAGTTATTAAATATTTGTTAGATTTATGCAGTGAATAAACTGATTAGAGGTTAAATTAATTTAAAGCGTTAGTTAGTAAATAACTAGTTGATATCTGCGTCATGTGTAGGTTTTTGCATCAGTTTTGTTCACCAGAAAAAGTCGAATTAAAGTTGGGTGTGTGTGAGGTGTGTGTGAGGAGACTCTGACAAACTGCTCCTTTTTGTTTACATTCAAGAATGCCTAAATATATCTGCATTTTTCCCTTTCTTACGTTTCTTTTTATTTAATAATTATTGTAAATTCTTGGAGCCAAATTCCTTGTACACATTGGAACTGATTCTGTTTATGATTCTGAAAATAAATAAATAAAAAAATTTAAGGTACCAAGTTGGGAGTGTGTGTGTGTGTGTGTGTGTGTGACCACTTTTCTTCTCCCACGACGTTATTATTTTCGCAACAATAACAAATGAGTCCGACACATGAGTCAGTTTGTTTACGATGACAAATGACCCCTGATGACAAATTACACCCGTATTTTCTCCTCTTGTGTTTATTTTAATTTATTGATTATTGCATAATTGATTAATAATTAAATCCATTGTAAGCGTTCACTTGTCATATAAAAGTGAAAATTAATACCTTTTCAAATAAAAATTAAAGTCGGGGTGTGTGTGTGTGTGTGTGTGTGTGTGTGTGTGTGTGAGGTCTCTGTGAGGGGGTGTGTGTATGTGTGTGTGTGACGTCGGGTTCCGAACTTTTCTTGTCTCACCACGTGGATTTCTTTCGCAACAATAACACAAGTGACAAAAGTCAAAATGCTTCTGGTATTTTACTACCAAAAATGACAAAAACACACCTGTATTTTTCATTCTCGTGTTTATATTTATTTTATGATCATACTGATTATTGATCAGGTCAAATTACTTACTTGTTCTATAAAAGTGAAAAAAAATATTAGTATCTAAACATAAATAATAAAGTCCGTGTGTGAATGATGTGTGCATGTGTCTCTGTGTGCGTGTGTGAGGTCCGGGGTCCGAACTTTATATTTCTTTCCTCCCCCCCACGCAGATCCACAGCGCCACGCTCCCACAGCTTAAGCCCCCACGGCGGTGCGGAAATGACACAGCAGCCACATTACCGTCACGTCACGCAAGAGAGAGGGAGTGAGAGAGAGAGCAAGAGAGAGAGAGAGAGAGGACACGGCCAAGTTGAGCAAAAAAAAAAAAAAAAGAAAAACACGTCGCGCAGAAAACACGCATAACAGGGTGGCGTGGAGGGGAGCCCGGGCGTGAACATGGCTTAAACCCTTCCCACGGAGAGCTGCGACGGTGAGTTTTGGTTTGAGTTTGGAAGCGAAACTCGTCGGTGTGTATGTGTGTTTTTCTTGCCGCGTCACGCGGGAGAGTTGCTCGTGGGGGAGGGAAAATCACGAGAAGAAGGGAAGGAGAAGAGGAGGAGGAGTTGCGTTAAAAAGTGCGCCTTTTTGGCGTTTTTTGAACACATTTCGGACGCGAGGACGGCATTGTGGCGTGTCGGTGACGGGCTCCGCGTGGAACGTGACGCGGTCGGTGTGCGCCGTTAGCCGTTCGTGGGCTTTTTGGCTAGTGTAAGAATGAGGAAGTGGAATGGTCGTGGACGCGCCCCCTAATGGCGAGAAGCGGCGCTGCAGCGGGCGAGAACGCGCACACGCGGCCGGTCAGTGCGCGCTCACGACCGGCTAGTCACGAGTGGGACCAAGTTAGGCTGTAAAAATAGTGATTAACAACATCCTTTTTACATTTACTTCAGCTTAAAACAATAATTGATGACATGTCCATTAACTTTTATCTAGTTTTCGTGGCTGTGTTTGAGTGACTTTGTTAACACGCCACACAGGAACGCTGTGTATTGAAATTAGCAAAAATGAAAAAGCAGTGTTCAGCGATTCTGTTCAATAATGTACAACATTTGAACTTTGTTAGCTCAAATCATCTTCAACATGTTTCTCCTTTTAATTTACAAGACCAAAAGCGTTTCATTAACACCAAATCACCGTGTCGACTTGTGTTAAAATCTGTGACGACTTGGTCCAAAAGTGTGATGATTTTTTGACATGAAGTTACAACATTCATAACCAATAGAAAGTTCCAAATTAAACATCAAACTTAGATTTGATCTTACAGAGAGCAATAGCAATACTAAGCTAAAACTAGACTTAAAACAATGAGTTGAAATACATAGTATATCCAGTTTTAGCTTTGTATTGTTTAATTTATAACTTTCTATTGTTCATGAATGTTTGGAGTAATTTCATGTCAAATCATCACACTTTTGGAGCTTGTCGTCACAGATTTTTAAACAAAACTCGTCACGCTGATTTGGTCATGTTAGAAAGCCCTTCTTGGATATTATAGGAGAAACATATTAAGGGAGATTTGAGCTAACATAGTTGAATTTGCATTCTCAAATTAAGCATTCAACTTGGATTTGATGTTACAAAGCACAGTACACAACTGACACTAGATTTAAAATAATGACTTGAAATAATGAGTATATCCAGTTTGATTTTACTCTAAACTTTATCAGCTTAATTGAACTTAAGTTTTAAGTCTAAAGTTTTACAGCTTATAACAATGAGAATGTGATAATACACCACAGAAAGTCAGAAAGATTTATGTTTGGGTATTAAGAACTAATCCTGAATCCGTCCTGGAACTGGGATTCCAAAAATCAAATGAAATATAAAACTAAATTATCATAATGATAACAACACTGACCAAAATATCAGTCAATTTATTATGTTTAATGTATAATCTGTGAACTTAATACTGTTCCTCAAAGATGATAATAATAATAATAATAATAATAATAATAATAATTACTCTTGTTATTATAGTTGGAAAAGTATTGTAATATTGTGCATTTTTAAAAGCAGCTTTTAATCAGCTACTTTACCAATGCTGAGTTTCTCTTAAATCTGATTGTTTTCTATACAAATTTTACGGATGAAACCTTAAGAGTAGTGTCGGTAACCGTCACAAATTCAGATTGACAGATTTACAGGATTAAATCTGTTTTGTGCTTTTTGTTACAGGAAATGAGTTCCACTGAGCATGACGGACCTGTGGCTAATAAAGGTGAGAGTAGTGTTGGTCTGTTGATTTTTCAGAGTCAAAGTCAGGTTTTAAAAAGTTGACACTCAAGGAAATACAGATAATATGGTGGGGATGTAATATAACGTTCAACATGAGACTGGGATTTTGAATGTAGAATTTGTAACTGCACAGTGTTTATTGACCTTGTCCTCTGCCAGATGTAAAGGATGAAAAGAACACAGAAGAAACCGCCGAGCATGAGACGACGCCCACAACAACCTCGGAGGGAAAGTCTTTGGAGTGCTTCATTCAGCGCCTCAGCAAAAGATCTGTACCTCAGCCCGGTGTAGATGGTCTCAGCAATGAGAAGATCAAGTCTCCTAGCAGGAAGAGAGCCAAGGTAACGATCTAGGTTAAGAAGAAGAGAGTGCAGGGGAAGTCCACACTCATTGTGGCAAACCCTGAAATTTGGAGTGATCCTCTTTGATTTCATTGTGGTTGCTGGCTACATCCCAGTCCCCAGTTTTAGTCTTAGAGACCCCAGGAATGGCTTAAACCAGGGGCGAGCAATTCCAGTCCTAAAGGGCCAGAATCCAGCAGGTTATCCATCATATTTGACTTCAGAACATTCACACCTGGTCTCACAAGTAGAGATTCACTAGGTTTTATAGAAAGGCCCCAGGACACTGGGTCTCCAGGACCAGAATTGCCCACTGCCCAATGATGCCCAATGTGAGTGTGGATTTTCTCCAGCAGGTTGCCTCTGGCAGACTCTATGAGCCAATTTCCCAGTCAAGGATGAAACCTTTTCCTAGACTAGCTTTGAGTTTGAATGGTAAATCCCCATTGGTACTATAATTTAGTCCAAGACTGGGCTTAATCCATGACCAAGAAACCAGCCCCATAATGTTTTATTTAATTTGGACCTTCCACCTCATTCTGTTCATTTCCCACTGTAGGTTGGAGAAGCCGTCCAAGATGGTGGCTCAGATGAACCATCCCTATCTCATAGCCTTAGGTCGACCCCTCCTTCAAGAAGCATCTTGTCATACAGAAAACCTCTCTATAGCATCTCCCATCGTATCACTGAGAAGAAAGCCACGTCCAGCTTAGACCAGCATGAGTCAGGAGTCCGGGTCAGCCATAACGGAACCCTGTTTCCAAGGCTGGGCAGTCCAGAAGAGCACAACCAATTTGAAGCCATCTCTGGTGCAGGTTCTGTGGTATCCCCTGAGTCCCATCTGTACCCTCTTTTTGAGAAAATGTTTTTCATCCTCAACAGCTTGAACTCCAGCATGTCCCAGTTGCACAGCAAAGTGGATCTCCTGTCTCTGGAAGTGACACGCATCAAAAAGCAAACCAAACCTTCTGAGATGTCCATGGAGTTCCAGCCACCACCAGAGTACCTGCTGACCAGTGAAGAACTGTCTCAGTTGATGGAGCAGACGTCCACAGCTGGAGAGCTGGGATGTAGGCTGTTAGTCCAACTCTTCCCAGAGCTTTTTACCACCAAGGAATGTCCACACGGTTGTGGGTCTTGTGGTTTTGCGGGCAAACGCACCTTGGACTCTTTGCACCTTCAACTCATACGCAATTATGTGGAAGTCTGTTACCCGTTGGTCAGGAATGGAAATGTTTGGCAGACCGAGTGCCTGCTGCAGATCAATGATTTCTTTAGTCGTTTCTGGGCTCAGAAGGACATGGAGAGTGGGCAGATGTGTGGCAAACAAACTCCAGCGGTTCTCGGGTTCGAAACCGACCCCAATCATGGCTGCCATTTTATCAACGAGAACGGACAAGACGAGAGGCTCTCTCTAGAGT
Source organism: Distichodus sexfasciatus (assembly GCA_032718565.1). Lineage (NCBI taxonomy): Eukaryota > Metazoa > Chordata > Actinopteri > Characiformes > Distichodontidae > Distichodus > Distichodus sexfasciatus. The sequence continues at coordinate 30,095 of JAVGVS010000678.1, read as the reverse complement.
CCGGAGAAAACAACGCCAGTCATCCAGCCAATGTTTTGGACTGCCAAGAGACTGGGGAGGACACTGATGATATCAGCTCCCCTGAGGACTTTGTCATATTCCTTTTAAACAGACTCTTTCCTGAAGTGTTTGAAGAAGGTCGGTTGCCTGACGATCACAGCAGCGTGGGAGAGCTGATTGTCAGCTCAGACAGACTGGAGATCATACGCAAGTACATGGAAACGAACTTCCCAGACATACCGGAAGACACCTGGCTGCAGTTGTGCGTTAAGAGAATGGAGGAAGCACTTGAGAATGCCTCTGCCAATGGCACAGACAACGACAACAACCAAGTAGAGAGTTACGAGCAAACTTGCATCTCAGATGACATTTCTATCATCAAAGTCAGTGATCTCTGTGACTATGAAAAGCCCGGTCGCAGATCCAAGAAGACCTGGCTGGATCCCGTAGACTTCGACAACATGGAGATACCGTCTCCTGATTTTGACGTCCCTCAAGACTACCTGCTCAGCAGAGAACAGCTGAAGAGAATCTACAGCAGCAGCCTGTCCATTGGAAACTTTGCCACTCGTCTACTGGTCCTCATGTTCCCTGAACTGTTCACGTACGAAAACACCCGCAAGCACTACAACTGCAGCGGTTCCCTGGGCAAGAAGCAGTTGGATCCCGTCCGGGTCGGCCTTATCCGCCATTACGTCCAGCTGCTGTACCCTAGTGCCAAGAACGACCGGGTCTGGACCCTCGAGTTTGTGGGAAAGCTAGACGAACGCTGTAGACGGCGGGACACCGAGCAACGTCGCTCTTATCAGCAGCAGCGTAAAGTTTCCACCTCCGACCAGGATTTCTCAGACTCTAGTGACTTTATAGCTTCTGGACAGGTGAACCAACTGGGCTCTGACCGCCTGAAGGACGATTATGATGTTCCCTCGCTTCCACCTGAGAAAAGCAGTAAAGACTTCTGCAAGATACCTCTTGAGGACCTCACGGTGTCCGACCCGGACTTTCCGGTGCCTGCTTCCTACCTCCTCACCGACACCGAGGTCAGAGAAATCGTCCAGCAGAGTTTGTCGGTGGGCAACTTCGCCGCCCGGCTTCTGGTCCGTCTTTTCCCAGAGCTCTTTACCCATGACAACTTGAGGCTTCAGTACAACCACTCGGGCGCCTGCAACAAGAAGCAGCTCGACCCCATTCGGCTCCGACTCATCCGCCATTACGTGGAGGCCGTCTACCCCGTAGACAAGATGGAGGAGGTCTGGCACTACGAATGCGTTCCCAGCATCGACGAGCGCTGCAGGCGGCCCAATCGCAAGAAATGCGACATTTTAAAAAAGGCCAAGAGATCCAATAGCACTGCGTCCTGTTCCTAACAGCGTCGGCTTTGTCGTCTTTAATAGACAAATTTGTATTCCCTTTATTTGCACAAGTTGATAAGCTGAAGATGAAACGTAGATGAAAACGTCCTTGCCGAGGTCCAGTCGTGTAGGATCGGGCCGATCTGTGGTCTTTTGTTATTACATGTAGCTCACTCAAGATTACATAAATTTCACTGTTATTTATAATGCCAAACTCTTGTCTTCATTCTAACTTGAGATAGATGAGTTATAGCCTTAAAGTAAGAAGTAAAGAAGTATACATTTCTATACTTAGACTGTATTAGGTCACTTTAGAGAGAGATAGAGGGGGATGTTGGGAAATGTGGTATTTTGGTTTTTAATTAATTGTAGCCAGCACTGGTCTATTTCTAATTATAACTAAATTTATGAACTTTATGTGCTACCTGTAGTCTATACTAAAAATATACATTAACAGATTGTCACTATTTTTAATAAAAGTGTGTTTTAACAGAAACGGTTCTTGTGATCTCTGATTAGCAAACAGTAGGGGAGTTAAAATAAAACTATAATTAGTTAATTTTTAGTTAAATTTTACACAAAATATCACTGAACAAAAGTTCTTATCTGGAATTTTTAGGCCAAGCGCCAGTGGTACACTGGATCATGAGTAAATGTTCTAATATCTGATTCGAGAACGCTCATAAGCCAAGAATATAATTTTTATATACAGGTTAGTTTCCGATTTACGATGGAGATGCGTTCCATTGATGCAATCGTAACTACCAGTAGGTAGACATATCATTAAAATTGGGCTCTGAAACACCAAAAACACCAACAAGATAACGAGTGAACGAGTGCGGTATCTCACAAGGCGGGCCTGCCGCACAAAACTCAACATCATTTTTTACAATTGTTTAACAATGTTGTATCATTATCACCATGATAAGATCAAATATATATACATATTTGTATGTTAGAGGTCGACCGGTATTGTTTTTTCAGGGCCGATATCAATTCTTGCTAGCTAACAGGGACGATCTTTGGAACCGATATGCAAAAATAAATAAATTCTGCACTGGTGTGGTGTGAGTGACAACAAGGCTTCAGCGTTGATTGGCTACTACTCGTGTGACTTGTAGCCAATCAGAGACTGTTGTGGGCAGGACATTAAATGAAGCAGTGAGTCGAGGGCAAACGGTACAGAGAGAAGAGACGGCAGTGGAGCCACAGTTGCACACCTTTTAATTACTTAATATCAGTGATGGTCAAAATGATACACATGCTGATAATCAACACCAGCCTGGTTAATAATCGAGATATATTGTTTACTAAATTGGAACTAAACAAAAATAAATGTAGGAGCGGAAACGTCATATCCAAATGAAAAGTGATGGCGGTAGCAAACGGTCAATAAATACATATATATAAATTAAATTACTTAACAAATATATTTGCATAATCAGTGTGAGCATAATGTTAGCTGTCTAATGCTGGAAGCCTGTGACAACATTTTTGGTATTTGCAGCTACTCGATATTTGCTTCCTACATGTACCATCATACCACTTTTATCTAATAGTTTCGAATGACTTCTTTGAGAAATCGTATCACAAATGACGTAATATTTTATTAAGGTAATTGGAAAAGTGTCTATTTGAAAAATTTAAAATATTATCACATCTGTTCCATACTGCTAGGAAAACGCTTCTAGAAGTGAACCAGCATAAGCTCCCACTATGACAATCACCAGCCAAAAGAACGTTCACACTTTTTCTTTTATTCCTTGTACACACTGTTTTTGGGAAGCTGCATGTGCTTCCAGCTTCGAACTAGAATTTTCAGTTTATCAGCATCCTTTGTTTCTCCCAAAATCTTCTTAAAGATCACTCTCTTCAGCACGACCGTGTCCACCTCTTTGTCCTCTCCCACGATCAGGTCCAGTGCATCGCCCACTTTTACCTGCAGATGGAGCCACACAGCAAAGAATAACGTTGATATTCAGTCAAGGGACTACGATTCAATGGTCAGATTTGGTCATTATAGCATATGTTATTAAAATAAAAGACTCAGGTCGTGGATTAGGTGTGAATAGTTTCATCACGGTACGATATCCTAACGATACAATGAATAATGATTAAATTTTTCCCAATATGACAAAGTCTATTATGATACAATTTAAATTTGATTCAATTCAAGAAGCAACGATCAGACAATATCATATCTTGATTTAACACCAATTCATATCATATCAACTAAATTATCATTGGACATTCATATATTTAGAAGTTATGGTTAAGATTTTAATTGAAATACAGAGCATTTAAAAGTTTAAATGCTCGTCAAAATCAAGGTCTGAAGTCAGAACAAATAATGCCAGAATTTAATTTAAATATGTTAATAAAATAGTTTTATGAGACTCTGATGGCTCAGACTGTGAGTCAGTACATAATATTTAACATTCATTTTTATTCCAAAACTCAACTAGACATTTAAATGAAAATATTTTAATAAAACCAGACCTCCTGTTTGATATACAGTGACCTTATAATAAGTAAGATGTCTGATCAATATTTTCATTTTGGATCAGTGCTATGGTCAAAGTATCAATGTATCATTACACCCCTAACAACAAGGTGGAACAAATTCTGACAAAGCAGGAAAGATCTAGTGAACATCCACATTTTCATCTTCAGCAAGTTTTTGTTGAACTCTCCTGCTCACGTTTTACTCACTGTTTTGCTTTTCTTTATAAGTTTCTGTCCGTTGAGTCTTAATTTGCCGTCATAAAAAGCGTCCTCGATTTTCCTGAAGGGAAGACAAAAACCTGCGTTACTACCTGAGCACACGTCCACCAGCTCGTCCTGTTGCTATGCAAAATGACATTTACATTTATTAGCTAACAAAGTCTTATCTAAAGTTTATACTGAAAGTATAAAAGATGACAAAGTGATTTTTTTGTCATTGTGAACACACCACAGCACAGCACACAGGTGCACCACAATAAAATGTGACCGCTGCATCTGACCTTGCTCATGACCCTTTACCGGTCTGGGATTCGAACCGGCGACCTTCCGACCACAGTATGAACGTCCTAACCGTTACGCTACTAACTGCCCCAAAATTATATTAAACATGAGGTCTACTTTTATTTTACTAAATATGTTTTTTTCATGTTTATGTATTATAATTAATAAAACATGAATAAAAATATCAAATGATATTTTAGTTGGGGCAGTTGCTGGCGTAACGGTAGGGTGTTCGCCCCATGATCACCAGGTCGCAGGTTCGAATCCAGGACTGGTAAAGTTACCACTGAGGGACTCATGAGCAAGGCACCGTCCCCAAGCACTGCTTCCCAGGTGCTGCTCTTGTCAGCTGCCCACTGCTCCTTCACGGATGGGTCAAATGCAGAGCTGTGGTGCACTGTGTGCTATGGTGTGTTCACAATGACAAATAATCACTCACTTTCACTAGCTGTGCTTTGATATGAATGGAAGCGACTGTGTTGAATCAGCATGTTAACTGTCGCATATCGATTGCTGGTCCCTGAATGATATCAAAATTGTATCGTAGCACTAGGGTGTTAGATTTTCCTATATCAATACGCCTAAAGTAAAATGTGGTTGAGTCGGACAGTGTTCAATCTGAATCTTAATTTGCAGTTCTAGTCTTCCTCTTCTGGTGGTCCATCGTATCCAATGATGATTTCTGTAGGAGCTTATAACATGTATAACGCCACGGTTCCTTAGGAAGGGGTTAAGGGTCTCGCTCAGGGGCCCAAAGGTAGTGGTGCTGGAGGTCGTGGGTTCGAATCCTACCTCCAGCACTGTCATCATTGGGTCCCTGAGCAAGACCCTTAACCCTAAGTTGCTCTCAAGGAAACTGTCCCTGAAATTAAGCAATGGAAGTCACTTTGGGTAAGAGCATCTGCTAAATAACAGAAGTGTAAACGTCTCTATGGAAACCGAAATCTAACAAGAGTCAGCAAAACGTCTAATCGCCAAACGTCCTCCCACTTACTGCCGAGCAACATCCAGGCCGGCCTTCAGCACGGCGTCGTAGCGTAACGACTGCACCACCTTCTCGTGGTCTCTATAGTCTTTGGGCAGATGAGGGTCGTCCTGAAGCTCATCCTCATAGTCGCTGGCGTCTTCATCGTCATCCTCCTCCTCTTCCTCCTGTTGCCCCAATTTTCGGTGTTTGTCCTTCTTTTTGGAGCTCTTGTGTCTGGTCTGCTGCCGCTGCAGCGTCCAGCTACTGGCTCCGTCCAACAGCTGCGCAGCTGGCCGGTGGGTGTGTGGATGTGAGCGGGACCTGCGGTTCGGGGGAGCAGAACCCCACAGTTGACGGGCGTGTAGCGACCACGGGCACCATGCGGCCGCCGCGCTCGGGCCGTGCCACCGTGCCAGGAGCTGGAGGGAGTTGAGTTTTCCCAGCTGGCGCAGGGTCAGGGCCTGGACAGAGAGACTCTGCATACCAGCAGCCTGCACACACACAAACACAAAAACAGCAGAAAAAACAATTAAGTTTTTCCTTAACGGCTTTAAAGTCTTGATCCATCCTTTATACGCTGTTATCGTTTTAAGTGAATTAAGTGGGTGATTATTTGTCATTGTGAACACAGCACAGCACACAGTGCACCACAACCAAATGTGACCTCTGCATTTGACCCATCCATGGAGATTATACTTGGAAATGGTACCTTGCTCATGAGTACCTCTGTGGTACCTTTACCAATCCAGGACTTGAACCAGCACCATTTTAAGCACGGGGCGAATTCCCTAAATGTTACACTACTAAGTGTCCTATTTTGCTAGGACAAAGAGACTGTAGGAGCAGAGATTTACTGCAACCTGTCCATACAGGTAGATACTATTACACAAGACTACATTAAACACAGAAAGTCTGGCTTTTTGCAAGCAAAATATGAAGAAATGAGGAGGACAAGATTTGCATGGTACAAAAAATGTGTGAAAGTGTGTGATTATTTGTCATTGTGAACAAACCACAGCACACCACAACGAAATGTGACCTGTGCATTTGACCCATCCGTGAAGGAGCAGTGGGCAGCTAACAAGAGCAGCGCCCTGGAAGCAGTGCTCGGGGACGGTACCTTGCTCATAACTACCGTTACGCCACCAACTGCTGTGGAGTGTAAACCTCATTTAGATCTATTTAAAATTTTTGTCATAAAATAATTCTACTGGTCAGTTTTCATGGCCTGACAGTTTTATATTACACACAAGTATATGACCATCTCTTAGGATGTGACACCAATTTTGACGACACAATGTTCATATATTTTGAATATACATCGTTTTTCAATTTTCCATAAACATTTTGGTCAGGTTGCCGTCGACAGTGACTATACATATACATATACATATACATATATATATATATACACATATATATGAACAACCACGGTTGGCCCAAACTGCTGAACAAGCAGGGCAATAAAATTAAAACCATATACATATATTACATATACTTTTACACAGAACATATTATATATTACATATTATATAGCCCTATCATATATATGATTAGCTATGTATATGTAGTTATTTTTTATGTAATGTCATATATAAAACACTCTTTAAAAGCTTTTTACTGATTTTTTTCCGAGCATGAACTCTCTCCAAGGGCATAACATTAGAATAAATGATGTTCTTGTATATTTGTCATTTAAATTCTTTTGTATCAAGTATCAACAAGTTGTTTTGGAGTGGAATCCCAGATTAATATTTCAGAAGTTTATGAACCAGAATCAGAAGTTGAATAAATATAACTACAGCTAAAACTACACTCCATTTCACAGGGTAACGACTGACATGTTTCTACAGAATAACTGCGTATTTAAGCGTCTGTTTTGGGTGTAAATCTCTACTGCAGATGCAGGACCTCGACGTTTATATATTTTGAAGCTGTGGTTATGATTATAATTGAAATAGCGAGCATTGTAAAGTGTATTTCTGTGAGTAAGAGAGCAGCATGCTAACAGGCTAACAGGCTAACAGGCTACAGACAGGACACGCTGAGCTCCGCTCGTCAAAATCAGAGTCCGAACTCGGAAAAAAAGTCAAAGTTTAATTTAAATATATTAATAAAATAGTTTGGTGGGACTCGAACAGTGAGTCAGTACCTTAATATTTATTTCTTCTTTATCCAGACACGCGTGGAAATGATAAATAAAAGGTCGCGCTGCTCCAAAGCGCCCCGCTGCCCGCAACACCGCCACCTGCCGGCCGGACGTATGAGCGGTCACGCCTGTAGCCACAGGAGGGAGTACATTTAATACAAATAAAAAAAAAAAATAATAATAATAATACAAAAATATAAATAAAAAAAAAACATCTATACATCACTACACTTATTTATTTATACACAGAAAAAACAAAGGGCAACAGCAAGTTTGTTTATAGAGCACATTATCATACACGAGTCATTCAATGTGCTTTACAGGAACAAGATAAACAAGATTTGTTTAAAAAAAAAAGTAATGAGAAAAGGAATAAAAATAAAGATAAAATAGAAATAAAAGTGCTATAAAAAAAATTTAAATAAGATTTTTTAAAAACAAAAATTCTTTCTAAAGAATTGAAATTCACAACATATATTTCCTTCTTTGCAAGTATCTGAGTTTGCCATATTTCAGCATCCATGGAATTTCTTAACGTAAAACTTAAAGTCTCCACCCAGTTTTGTCGCTCTGCTAGTGATTGGCTGCAGGTTTTAAACCTCTTGGCTTTGGGAGTGGGAGTGGAGTGGGGTTTGGTATTTAAAGTTGCTGTTCAGACTTCACCTCACACAGTTCTGCATGTGAAGTTGGACTATACACTGAGGAAGAAGAAATTGACATTTTTGTGATTATGGCGTATTTGATCTGGGTGTGTGTGTGTTGTGTAGTGAGTGTGATGACTGGTGTGCAGGGGACATACGGCCGCTATGGATTTAACAACCAGAACAGTGTGAATGTGGGCAGAACTGCTCCAAACACACACAGACCTCCTGCTCTTTACCACAGACCTGCTCACGGAAACAGCATCAACTTTGGAGGTACGAGCAATTACATCACTTGTCTGTTTTAATCTGCACTTTACAGAGCATAAAATTAAGATTTTAGTGCCATAGTGAGATTATAATAATCTGTGATACACTATATATGGTTATATTCATACATCTCTGTTCAGTTATTTATATGATCTTTTTGAATAAATTTTTACATCATGACATTTAATATACCTCTATATTTTTACTCATTTTAGCTAAATTCTGAAACTGACTCTGATTCTGATAAGCTCAGTTTTAAATTCCCTTTACTTTTTACTTTTACGTTGCTCCAAAACAATAAATCTTGGAAAGAACATAATAATAATAATAAAAAAATCATGTAGATAATCATTTTCCTTTCCTTTTCTTTGCCAAAAAGTGTGTAACAGGAATATATTATTAAGGAATATATTCCAAATGTTTTGTTTTCAAACTAAAACTTTAATTATTAACAGGCTTCAGATATCATTTACAACTTTCTGTTGCTCTCATATATGTTTATGTTGTTATATGAACAGCCTTTAATAAAGAGCTTATAGGTGCCTTATGTAATCTGTGCTTTAATTTGTAACCCGTCCTCAGAAAGCTTCATTAAAAATTGTTCACTGACAAATCAAAACAAAGGAGATGCTCAACTTTTGTTTTGCTCGTTTAAATCTCACCCTGTAAAAAGAGAACAACGTTTGGTCTCTTTGGAAACTCATATGGTTTGTTTATGAAAATAATAAATCCTCTAACCCTGTTAAAATATCTCTTTTTTCCCATTTCTTTTCAGGAAATGGTTTTGTTGAGCAGCAGCTTTATTATTTATCTTTTCAGGAGAAATGCACTTTGGATTCTCATGTTTTTACGCTTTGCTCTGTAACACTTGTAGATGTGTAGAATTTTCAGGGCAGCAGAGTCCGTCTTGTTCAAACAGTTCCCCTCTCTCTCTACCTCCCTCTTGCTCTCTCTTCTTAAGACTTCACACCAAATTGTCATCATGCTTTAGAAAGAAATATCTGCATAATCCTCAACCCTTCCACCCTTCCTGTTCTCTCTCTCTCTCTCTCTCTCACTAAGCTCATGGCATTAATCACAGGTCTTATGGGCATCACCACTATCACCCTCGACCGCCCTGGAAGTGGCCCCCATTTACCTACCACCGGCCCGTTTTACCACCCCAGCCCCAGCCCCAGCCCCAGCCTCGACTGCCTCCTCTGTTGCCCAGAATGCCCCTGGTGCCACACAAAATAAAGGTACCCATACCATGCACCACATCAAGCGTCACAGTGCCCACTCCAGCTGCCACTGTGGCTCACACCACCACGAGAAGCACGGTACCCACCACAGTGCCAACCACGGTACCCACTACAGTTCCTACTACAGTTCCCACTACAGTTCCTACTACAGTTCCTACTACAGTTCCCACTACAGTTCCTACTACAGTACCAACCACAGTTCCCACTACACTTCTCACTACACTTCTCACTACACTTCCCACTACACTTCCCACTACAATTCCAACTACAGTACCCACTACAGTGCCCACTACTCTACCTACAACTGTGCCCACCACGCCGCCCACCACAGTACCCACGCCACGTCCGACCGAGCCTCCAACCGCAAAGCCAGGTAGAACCGTTCTCAACCTCTTCTTTCCTCCTAAGTAATTTCTTGTGTGGTTTAAATGATTTAAACTGTAAGATTGGGTTTCAAATAAAAAAATAATCCACTCAGCAAAGCACTTAATATTATGTTTTTCCAGTAATTTAGAGTGCTTCTGTAATTTAAGAAATTAATGTTGTAAATATAAATGTCAGGGGTCTCAGGAACAGTTCTCTTATCTCTCTACCTCTGTCTTTTTTAGGTGATTTAGAGTGGACGTCCTTTATGTTGTGGAATATTTATTTGACAGCACACTCGTGACTTTTTACCTAACTGTCTACCTTGTTCACAGAACACCTGCCTTTTTCCCTTTTTCCTAGAGCAGGGGCTTTCAGCTGGTTCTCTCTTAGTGCCCACCATTCAGACTAAGTCATTTGGAAATGTTTTGAAAAATAAATAAAATCGATTTGTAAAAAAAGTGATTTCAGTAGTGAAACTGGATCGCATGTCAAGGAGCACCTGCATTGCTGCCGTGGATCACCAGGGGGCTGCGGACCACCGGTTGAAAACCTCTGTCCTAGAGTATAGAAACTACACCCGATAATGAACCACAATTTTCTTTTCAGTGCCGCCCAAGGACAAGGATTTTTCACACATTTACTCACCAACTTTTAACTCAAAATTAAGTGCTAATAGCTAGGGGTGTAAATCACAAGTTTCATCACGATATGATATTATATCGATTCGATGAATGATTTGACTCTACTATGATACAATTTGATTCAATTCAATTTGAAAGCTAGCGATTGATAAAGACAATATCAGGCACTTTCATATCAAATCAAAAGAAAGCATCTAAAATATAATTTGATGTTTTTAATTCCTGAGCACCGTCCTACGCTACGCTGTGTTATCACATTTAATAAAGGTTGTGACGAAGCGAGCTTGCTTACAATACGTACAATGTCTGATCAATAATTTCATTTTTGATCGATGCAATGACATTACCTTATTGTACCGTACAGATACCATATCGACGTAGACTGATGTATCATTACACCCCTAGCAGTAGCTGTGGGAAAACCTGTCCGATTTTTTGGTGCTGTAACTGTATGCAAATGAATTGTGAATAAAAACAGCATTTCCCATTAACAGCCGCTTCAGAGGTGTGTAAAAGCCGCCCGTTGGACCTGGTCTTCATCATTGACAGCTCTCGCAGCGTCCGTCCGGCCGAGTTCGAGAAGGTCAAAGTCTTCCTCTCGGACACGGTCGACTCTCTGGAAATCAGACGTGACGCCACCCGGGTCGGCCTGGTCAACTACGCCAGCACGGTGAAGATCGAGTTCCGGCTGAACACGTACAACAGCAAGGCAGAGGTAAAACAAGCCTTCGCTCGGGTTGACCCACTCTCCACGGGCACCATGACGGGCCTGGCCCTAAAAACCACCATGGAGCAGGCCTTCACCGAGGAGTCCGGTGCCAGGCCTCGGAGCCAGAACATCGCCAAGGTGGCCATCGTGGTAACAGACGGGCGCCCCCAGGATAAAGTGGAGGAGGTTTCGGCGGCGGCGAGAGCGTCCGGGATCGAAATCTACGCTGTCGGAGTGGACAGAGCCGACATGAAGTCCCTCCGACTAATGGCCAGCCAGCCTTTAGACGAGCATGTCTTCTACGTGGAGACGTACGGGGTTATCGAGAAGCTCACCTCCAAATTTAGGGAGACTCTTTGTGGTAAGATGACGATCTGGTTGAGGCTTTGAAAAAATCCAAAATATACAATGTCCCGCCCATGAAGAGCTGTAAAGATCCAGACCAGTTCCAGTTGGTCTTAACTGATTGGTGTCTCAGTTAGGGCTGGACAGTTAATCAAAAATTAATCAAAACTGACATTCACAACATCGTATTGACGTAATCTTGCCCCTAGTAATTATTCTAATCATTAAAAGAAAATCTCTTAAGACTTATTATTAACGATGCACGATATGGGAATTATAGACCAGCCCCAGGCTCAGTGTTCATAAGAACAGTGATTAGATTTTTCAGCTTTGCTTAAGATATCAGATATAAAGAATTAAACCATACATTTCGGAACAGCAGTCAGAAGGTCGTTGGTTCAAATCCTGGACTGGTATCTCAAGGACATTTTGGTTTTGGTGCCCTGTTTGCTGTGTTGTGGTGTGTTCACAATGACACTTGTAATCAGGATTCAACTGACTCACAGATTTAAAATCTGAATTGCTGTTTCCCGCCCTCTGCATGTAAGAACCATCTCTCTTTTGATCCAATGCACCAAGCTAATCTTTAGAGGTGAAATCTGTGCAACCTGATCGCATGCTTAATTATTAGAGTTTGCTAACCCTGTTAGTGGCCTTGTGGTGATTATGGTCGTCTTCAGGTTTGGATGCATGTTCCGTCGGACACGACTGCCAGCACGTTTGCGTCAACAGCAACGCGTCTTACTACTGCAAATGCAGGACGGGATACGTCCTTAATCCAGACAAGAAAACTTGCTCAGAGACCAAGGGTTTGTCGTTCTACTCCTCCCTTTCCCATCCCAGATCTTTATGCTGCATGTGATGATGTTAAATGAGCTTTGAAGATAGGAAAGAATTGTGTCTGAAAAGTTTTCGCTCACCTATGGAAGCCCGTGTCTGCCACATGTACGGGGAAAAAACACATTTGTCCCAAAATTCTGACTTTTCATCTCAGGATTCTGACTTTTTATCTCAGAATTCCAACTTAATAAAGTTGGAATCCTGAGATAAAAAGTCAGAATCCTGAGATGAAAAGTCAGAATTCTGGGATAAATGTGTTTTTTTGTTTTCATCCAGGTGGCAGATATAGGCTTCCATACTAACCTCTGCGGTAACTAACTCAAATAGAATTGGCAAAAATCAATTGTGTTGGTGTTTTGTCGAAATATGCTACCCATGAAATTGTGCTACCAAGCAGATTTGCGCATGTGCAGTCCAACAATCTTGCGCTGTTTCCATGCCCATAAATCCTTGGTTTTGAGACTTTGGTTGAGGGAATGTAAAATATTTTAAATCATTATTTATTGCTCATTTTGACCAGTTAACATTTGAATATCTGCTTACCCATTTGTTATCAAAAAAACTTTATCAAACATGTTATAATATTGTGAGTTATACCATTATAACAAACGTAAGGTAGCATTATTCGACGGGGAGCACAAATCGATAGACTCAAAATACGGTAGCATTTTTCGACAAAGCAGCATAAATCGTCCGAACAGTTAAAACTTGGGAACGCAAGTAATGTTTAATAGATGAACTGCACTGCAAAGATGTGCATGGTAAATGCACATTATAAAATGATGTAATTTCACTCTAAAATATTTTTTCTTCACTCTTTCAGAAGAAGTGCGCAGCGACGTTACGGAGAATGCATGCATGTGTGAAGCTCAGATTGCCTTCCAGAAGAAAGTGCACCACAACATAAAGGAGATCACGGCCAAACATATCCTTTTATATGTCACACACTTAATCTCTTTCAAAAAAGGGCTTAAAGTTTCATATACAAGAAGTAATAGTAGTATTTTACAGTATATTCTTGATAACATATTGGACTTGCGCATGCAAATATTCATAACTATATTTATATTAATTATAATTCTAATTTTATTTGCTTTCATGCTTTATCCTTATTCAGATATGACCATGCATATATAGTATGCAATTTGTAGTATCAGTGTTCATTTCTTTTCTGTATAGTCCTTGACTGTTAAACACTGGAAGACATCACAAAAAAAGTCCAGCAGATCCGTCTGCGCTGAGGCTAACATCAGTGGAAATGAGAGAAGACGGCTCTTATCATGTTATCACAGAAATTTGGGGCTTATTCTCAGCTAAACAATAATCTTACAGTTAGTTTTAGAAGGTCCATCTAAAGCTTCTTTGCATGTTTTATGTAAACTCTTTTGTATCAGAAATTAGTGGTCTAAAATTATTTTTATTATTTTACTTAAAGTGGACATTGCTTGATCTCTGAAATGGAGATGGAGTTAAAGTTATGATACTGTTAAAATACTGTATTCAAGAGAAGTAGAAAATATATTTCCAGCAGGTCCAGACCTGAATTTTGATGCTATTTTTCATTATGGTGCTGAGTCAGTTTCCTTTTATTTTGTGAAAATAAAAGATAAATACCATATGTAACCTTATGAAGGTTTGTTGTATTGGGGGAAAAATACTATTGTTTCAAAAATTAAATAACATGATCTATTTTGGATACATTGTACAGATGTTAATTAGATAATAAAAAGTGTACAACATTTTCATTTTCTGATTTATTCTTTTGTTGGGAGTATCTACTCTCGATGTTTTGATTTTAGATTACAGCCCATTTACAGCATGTCTGAAAAGAATGGAAACATTAACACTAACATAACATAAACATTAACCTCGGTCTATAATTCTGGAATACTCCTGAAGTAGTTCCAGTCCAGCCACACTACTGACCACAGTGCAAACATCCTAGCCACAAAAACCGTTATGAAACCAAAAACTCTGTTCAGTCAAGTTGTCACAAATCGCTTCTGTTTACATCTATAGCGTTATTGATCAGAAACAGAAGTTATTAACAACCGTTTAGTTCCATTCACTTCCGGTCATAGGGGACTCGCTCGTGTTCGCCAACTGGCGGATGTCCGAGGAATTGCAATAAACTCAGAACTCGCACATAAATACGAATATATAACTGTATAGAAATTCCTCTCTCTGTCTTGCTTGCAAATTTCCTTGCGCTCAATATATTTAAAAAATATATAAATTATAAAAAACAGACGTAGTGCAGCCCACATAATAAACATACAGATACATATACAGACGCATATACAGACACAGAGCAAAAACGACATAATATTTTTTTCCTCCAAATTTTAAATTAATCGACCTTGTAAACCCAAAATCTGAGAGAAGCAGGACGGTATATGAGAAAAGAAATTAAATTTGAGGTTTTCAGACGTTGAGGAGAACGGGTCTGCCTTTGGGATGCACCGGAAGTGGAGAATAGGCATTTCCGCTCTCTGGTTACCTAGAAACCAGGCAAGCCAACAGAGCCGTGAGCAGCGGATTAAAAGAGAATCTGGTTTTTAATATGTTGTTGTTTTCGTTTCATCTCGAATTCTGTTGTGAGGAAAAAGTTTGTTAGACGTTATGGTTTATTAGCATCCGAGAGAACAAGATTTTTTTTTCTGTAACAACGCGAGTCTGTGCTACCGTTAGCTGTCAGCTATCAGCGATGTTTATTTACCTGAGCAAGAAGGTAAACTGTTTTATTTGCGTTAATATCACTTTTTTAACCTGTACGAAATAAAATCAAGGGGATTTGTTTTCCTTCGTTTTATCCCTTAAGCTGGGTAGCAACCAGGCTTGCTAACAAACAGACACAAGCTTATATGACAAATCAAAGCGATTTGTTTCCAGTTAAATTGATTTAAATTAAAGCTGTTAAGAAATATTGATTTAAACTACATATTGATAAATTAATATGTAAATAATCTGCTTATCAAAGAGAAAATGAAAAATAAATTAATTCAGACTGTAAGGCATGACTATTTCATACTTTACTGGGGCATACTACTGACCATAACTAGTGCATACTAGAATAAAATTAACAAAAAAATATATAAATTAATCCCATCTTGGTCTTTGTCCTTTATTAGTCATGTGAGCAATTTATAGTACTTCTGGAAGACGAGAGATAGAAAGCACTACACTCATTATCATGTAACAAAAATAATGAAATATAATGTTCAGTTATGTAAATATAATGTTTGTGTTTATCCCCAGATTGCAATTCCAAACAGCATCAAGCTGAAGTGTGTGTCCTGGAACAAAAACCAGGGCTTTATCGCCTGTGGAGGTGATGAAGGTCTGCTGAAGGTCCTGAAGCTGGAAGCTCAAACTGGTACACACACACACACACACAGACAAAGTCTCACACACACACACACACACACACACACACACACACACACACACACACACAGTCACACACACGTTCTCTGCAGCAACACTGTGTGAGAGTTTTGTAATCCTCCCTGCATGTCTGTGCTGAAGCTGCTTGAGTTGTTTTATATTACAAAAGCTCGTTATGTAATATTATTTATGTGTTGGTTGCAGCTGCAGTGAGAAAATCCCTCTGTTTCCTGAATTATTCTAAACCCAAAAATATGCTCTTAAGTGTTGTGGAGCAACAGTGACAGGAGCGAAGTAGAACGAAATACATCAATCTCTCTCTCTCTCTCTTTCACTGTTTCTCTTTCTGTCTTCTGGTCTCTTGCTTGCTTCACCATTAATAAAAAAAAAAACAACTTTGGTTGCACTGATACAAAACATTACAATCAGAACTGATGATTGACTCGTCCAGTTCTGACCTCTTGATATTTCCTCATTTCAGACGATGCCAAACTAAAAGGTCTTGCAGCTCCCAGTAACCTCTCCATGAACCAGACACTGGAAGGACACAGTGGTAAGACTGGAAACGGACACATCCACATAGACTTTATATTTAACAAGCTATTTTGCATAATTATTAACTGTGTTTGCTGCCCCCTCGCAGGTGCAGTGCAGGTAGTTACATGGAATGAACAATACCAAAAACTGACCACTAGTGACCAGAACGGCCTCATCATCGTCTGGATGCTCTACAAAGGTTGGTGTACTTTGATACTGTATAAGAAAAGCTTTTAAAGCAAAGGTGATAATTCAGCAGTTAATAATTAAGTAGAGCTAATGGGAAATGCTTAAAATTGTAAATTGTAGGACTGAGTAATTCATCAAAAACTAAACACTCAGAACCTCTAAATAACATAATCTTGCCCATGATGGTAATTTCAGTTTAGACTTATTTGATGACCAGTTGCCGCCTGTTGCGGTGCGATAAAGGTATTAAATATATTAAATGTGATAGATGTCTTAACTCACATTGACACACAGCAGCATTAAAATAGTGTAGATTAGTGTACAATGTTTTCTGTTAATTATTTATTCTTTTATGTCTCCATTTCATTCATTAAACATATTTAATATTCAGTTTTGTTATAAATAATTGAACATACAGTTGAATTTAAAGTTCCATTAAAGGGGGGAGTCCAAATTATTTGACATATTTGAACATTTTTTAAAGAAATGTAATGCAATAGTTACTTTTAAAATGATGTAACTCAGTTACCAGCTCAGTAAATTTTTGGGAGAAGTAACTATAAAAAGTAACATGCCCAACACTGCTGAACTATGAGGACAAAAACTAAACGAAACTAAAGCCCAAAGCAACTTAATAATGAATTAATTGTAATTGAGTTAGTTTAATTAATTGTGATATTGATTTGATCTCATAGTCCTCTACCCATCCGCGTGTGCGTGTTGTATTTTGTCCAGGCTCCTGGTACGAGGAGATGATTAATAACAGGAACAAGTCTGTGGTGAGGAGTATGATCTGGAACGCAGATGGTGAAAAGATCTGTATAGTGTATGAGGACGGTGCTGTTATTGTGGGATCAGTGGATGGTAAGTTGTATAGTTTGTGGTTTAGTCTGTGTAGTTTAGATACAGCCTAAATCACACTTCTCCAGCATTGTGAAGTGGAACTGTGAATGCTTGTGACTGGGTGTTGTGTAGGGAACCGGATCTGGGGGAAGGAGCTGAAGGGGATCCAGCTCGCTCATGTGGCCTGGTCTCCGGACAGCAAGATCCTGCTGTTTGGGATGGCTAACGGAGAAATACACATCTACGATAACCAGGGCAACTTTATAGTGAGTTCACACCACTGTGCATGAGATCCTTTCTCTCTCTCTCTCTCTCTCTCTCTCTTTTCTTTCTCGCTCTCAGCCTCCCATGTTTATTTTATGATTGTAACATATTTAAGTGAGTGAACACAGCACAGCACAGCGAAACACGACCACTGAACTCATACGTGAAGGAGCAGTGGGCAGCTCCCGGGAGAGGTACCCTGCACATGAGGGCCACAGCGGTACCTTTACTGGGTCCGGGACTTGAACCGGCAACCCTCCGATCACGAGTTGGCCTATGAAGTCCCGGACCGGTAAAGGTACTGCAGAGGTAGTCATGAGTGAGGTACCATCCCCACCAAGCAATGCTCCCCAGGCACTGCCAAAAGCTGCCCACTGCTCCTTCACGGATGGGTCAGATGCAGTGGTCGTGTTTTGCTGTGGTGCACTGTGTGCTGTGCTGTGTTCACACTGACAAATAATCACTCACTCACTCACTCAAGGCTGGCAAGAGTTTGCTTGCTTGATCCTATTCTTTTTAATCATTTTGTGGGTGATGGTGGTCTAGCGGTTAGGATGCTCACCTCTGGACCAAGAGGTTGTGGGGTCGAATCCTATCTCCAGCACTACCATGACTGAGCAAGACCCTTAACCCCAAGTTGCTCTTAGGGAGACTGAAATGAAAAAGGACAGAAGTTGCTCTGGATAAGCATGTAAATGTTGCAATAAATGTATATCTCTTTGCTTCAGATGAAGATGACCCTCCATTGCCTAATGAACGTGACCGGCCCACTCAGCATCGCAGGGATCCACTGGTACGCCGGCACAGAGGGCTACATCCAGCCCGATTGCCCCTGTCTGGCCATCTGTTACGACAACGGCCGCTGCCAGGTCATGCGCTACGAGAACGACGACAGTGAGGGCATTTCCTTGTAGCACACAAAAGAATCAGTTAACTCAATTTTCTAGAAGATTTTTTGGTACAGATGAGGATTAATTGTTGTTATGGCTGAAGAACGCACAAGTCAGAACAGGCATGTTTTCATTCTTTGCGTACACGTTTTCGTGTGTAGATCCAGTAATAATTGAGACTGGAATGAACGTTGCCAGTATCCAGTGGAACCACTGCGGCAGCGTCCTGGCCATAGCAGGGTCTCTCAGGAACCCTGGAGGAGATAAAGATGTCAATGTCCTAAATTTTTACACTCCACTTGGAGAGGTGAGGCAAACCTGTTGCTGTAAAGCACACTGAATAACATCTGCGTATGAAACTTTGTCTCGCATTGCTCTGCCCATACGACACGGTTCATTCTTCACGTCTCATGTCCAGCACCTTCGCACACTGAAAGTCCCGGGGAAGCAGGTGACCGCTGTATCGTGGGAAGGCGGAGGACTGAGGATCGGTCTGGCTGTAGATTCCTTCATTTACTTCGCTAACATCAGACCCGACTACAAGGTAAAATCCCACCACGCCTCCCCTGTGACTCAATATGCTAGAGAGCAAATTTTCTGCACTTTACACCTGCATAAATGTTTGATTTCTAAATAGTAAAATTGATTTTAATAGATTCAAGATTCTTTATTTGTCACATAAATAGTTATACAAGTACAGCACTAGTGACATTAACCCCGATTATTCTTAGACTGTTCAAAATATGATATTTTAGAAATGAGAAATTTAGGCCCTGTGTCCACCAAACACGTTTTTTGTGCTGAGAGCGGTCAAAACCCCACTTCCAGAGCGCTTTCTTGGCGCCTCTCTCTGCACTTGTTGCTGCTAAATAACAAAAAGCATCGTCGGACACTTCCACATTGGTTCCTATTTTATATAAACATTGCAACGTGTTCCTATGAGATCAGTAGTTTAGCTGACATAAAAGAGATTCTCCATCTGCTCCAGATACGCTCCCATTGCTGTTAGTGAGTTCTTGACTGTGCATGTCCCACCCCGTCCTCGATTTTGATTGGCTACCAAGAGAGAAGTGACATTGACGAGCCCAGCGCTGTTCTAAAAGTTGATTTCTACTTGAGCGCTGCGGTAAAAAACGTCTCCATCAACATATTTTTCCCACTGAAGGCACTTAGTGCTCTGAATGCTGGAACTCCAGCACAAAAACGTGTTTGGTGATCACAGGCCCTAACAGATTACAGAAAATTGACCAGAAACCTAAACTAAAGAATATAAATAAAATATTTATGCAAAATATAGAAAAATATGTTCTTAAATTATAAACTTTTACAGATATTTTTATATCAGACCTGAGTGTTCTTCGTTGTTGATTAAGTCTAGGGTGGGACACTTTGTGTAACTTTAAGATGTGTTAATGTTTGAGATTTTGTGCGCTTAACCAAAGTGTGGAAAGTCTCAGTTTCAACAATATGCAGGTTATATATACCAGAGTTTTTTTTTGTTTTTAGCAGGTCAGCTCCCAGTAGCACTGGCTGTGTTGCAACTTTCATAAGAAGATTGTAGAGTAGCAGAACGGAAGGCTTGCTGGGTCTTTAAGGTCTTTATTCTCTGTAATGCCCATCACATTAGCATTGTTCCGTTCTCATTCCACAAGTCTAACACTTACAGAATGTTGACAGGAATGTGTTACGCTTCTCGCACAGTTTATTTAAAAGCTTAACATGATTATCCACAGACCAATCCAGAGAGAAAGCTTAAAAGTGTTTTTTTCTTGGTGTCAAAAGAAGAAAAGGTTTATCAGATGCTGTCTAATCCTGAGAGAAATTAACAATTTAATCCAACAATGTCTTCCATAAAGGTCTCTGTCAAGATATACTGTATGTCCAGAACTGTGTTCTCGGTGCATTACAGGTCTTTTGTGTGAAATTTAGGTGAACGTTCAACGCTCAGCTTTCTAGATCAGTTGTGTAAATCCAGGTCCAAGAATTGTGGAAGTCATAAAGTTTAAGTGAATAGAACCGGGTCTGAATAATTACATAAATTACATCATATTTGTGAGAACTGTCAATTAATTGGGATTCAGACCCTCAATCTTATGGTTATAGTCACAAGGTTCTAGACGCAGTGCTCTGATTCCGTCACGTTCGTAGCTTTCTGCCTGTCCATGCAAAAATATGAGCTAAAAATCAAGGAAAGGAAGGAAGACTCTAAGCATGGGGCGCCGTGAGACCATCTGCACAGACGTAGAACTGAACACGGCGTAACGCTCAAATATTTACCCCAGAGTTAGTTTGGTGTGAAAAACGAGCGTAACGCTGCGTCACTGTCTCCCCTAACCTGTGTAGAACAGAATCACATTTTAACCTTTACACAGGTTTATTCATTCCGTTTTATGATGGCAGTTTTGTTTTTTTGTGTCACAAAATGTTTTTAAGGTGTTTCGATTTTCAACTCTGCCCCGCGACTCTTCCAGACCTTGCTGCATCGCGACCCACGGGTTGCCTAAACTATGATTCTTTAACATGCCTAAATTTTTCTCTCCCCCCTCGCTTTACCTCTGCTCCTCTCTGCAGTGGGGCTATTGCTCGAATACCGTGGTGTATGCCTACACTCGTCCGGACAGATTAGAGTACAGCGTGGTCTTCTGGGACACCAAGAACAACGAGAAGTTTGTGAAGTATGTGAAGAGCCTGATATCGGTCACCACGTGTGGAGATTTCTGCATCCTGGCCACCAAAGCGGACGACACACACCCACAGGTGCTTGACTAAAAATCGCCCTGCTGAACTTGATTAAGATCTTAACAGGGATTTGAACCCTTCATATTACGGTCACCACCCCGAGGTTTTAATCACTCCATTAGGATTCAAGCCCTCAGTCTTACCCAACACAGGGTATAAGTCAACTAAACTAACTGGGATTCGAACTCACCATAAACTGAGCAAATCACCACCATAAACCCTCTACTAATATTTATATATGTCAGTATCTGTAATGTCTCGCCCTGTGAGGTGACAGTGCTGCAGAATTGTATATATTGTATAGATGTAGGTGAGCTCAAGCATAAGGATTATCGCAGTATTAAAAGTTATCACAACCCCACAGCTGGAGTAGAATATGAACTATAAATCTGAAATTGTTTTGACTAATATTTATTGTGGTGATTTGTATATCTGTTGGGTTTTGTTAACAGGAGGATGCAGATCCGGAGGCTGGAACAGCAACGGTAGGAGCACTGGACCGCTTTCAGCAGTATTTTCATCAGTGTTTTCTTAAATTTGTTCTTAAGAAAGTTGAGATATGAAAATAGTATAAAACTGTAGAAATGAAGAAAATTCAATAACCTAGCGTTTAGCACAAACCTGTGTAAGTGTGTTCTTCAGCAGCTGTAGATTTTGTTCTTATCTAAGAATAAATCTTAATTAAGAAAACATCTGTGAATGTCAGAATTTTAAGAATAATTTTTGCACAGGGTATTTTTGAATGAGCTGTGGATTTGTGTGTCTGCAGTATGTGTTGGTGTTGTGTAACTCTATTGGGACCCCACTGGACTCCAAATACATTGACATCGGTGAGAATTATTATTGTTGTTGTTGTTGTTAGTGTTATTCAATTTTTATTAAATTTTGATCACTGTTTTATTGTAACATTTTTATATATGACTGTACAGTTATGTTTTCATAGTTAATGATCAGGCAATTTTTATTTCTAGTAATGCACAGTTGTATTTTTGTCTTTATGTTATATCACTGGTGCCCATAAATGACTGCAAGTCCTTCAGGTACACACACACACACACACACCTAGAGGTGCAGTATGTCCTGCCTCAGAGTCTCACAGCTCTGACTGACTCCTCACCAACATCCTGCTAAATTCCTCCCCCTGTCCTCACTGCGGGGCTCAGGGATGAATCACACGCCCAGCCGGTTTCACTGTCTCTCCACTAGCGTCCCCCGTGTTTGCTGTTCAGGCAAAGTGTTGTGTGTAATTAATTATGTCTATGAGGCTGATTTATGATGGTGGCCACGTGCGTACAATAGTGTGCAATGCTCGCTTAAAATGTCTGTTACTGTAAATAGTGAGCGGAAGATGAACCGATCAACGAAAGTTAAATAATATGCTTCTTTTCTACGTGTGTTTTTGTGTATTATTTCTGTACAAGTGAAAAAGGAAAGTATGCAGACATTAATAAGCTCAGAGTATAATTACATCTTTTGGTGTAGTAACGATGCAGTTAGCAAATTGATGTGATTGCATTTGCAGACCCGCTGTTTGTAACCATGACGAAAACCCACGTGATCGCTGCATCCAAGGAGGCCTTTTACGCCTGGCAGTACCGCGTTGCCAAGAAGCTCACCGCCCTGGAGATCAACCAGGTTGCCAAGACCAGGAAAGAGGGTCGAGAAAGGTCAGAGGCCAAAGGACAAAGGGTCAGAAAGAAAGTTGTGAGAAAACGGTGGAGGTGTCAGCTCACTTGGCTGCGTGAAAGGAACTGCAAGTTGAGGCGAGCGGCTACGGTGGCCCGGAACGGCTCAACAGAATGCAAAAGCCACATGAGAATGCACAAGCCACAAAAGATACAACATGAATGCAAACGCTGCAATAAAAATGCAAAAGCCACAACACAAGTGCAGGAGCTGCAGCAAAAGCTGCACCGCCAACGTAAAAACTGAAACAGAAATGCAAAAGCCGCAACAGCAATGCAAAAACCAAAAGATAAATGCAGAAACCTCAACACAAATGGAAAAGCTACAACACAAATGCAAAAGATGCAACACAAATGCGTTGTAACTTTTTCTATTTGTGTTGCGGCTTTTGCATTTCCCAGCAACGGTGACATCCGCGTAAAATTCAAGTCGGTAGCCGGGTGAGCTCGAGTGATGTGTTGTTTTTGGTCGAACCCCTATTTGTGTTTCCCTCTGCGTAATAATTCCTCTTTGTCGTCTATCTGTGGTTTGTCAGCACACTGAGATGGCGCATTGTGGCACAGCGTTCTGTTTGTAGTTGTACGCTAAAATACAATAAGCCACAAAAACCAGAGAACTCAATGTACTGCCAACATCTGCTTTTTACAAAACTGCAGCACTTTATACAAAATCTCACTGCCTCTCTCTTTCTGCCTCCCTTCTGCAGGGTCTACCACATTGACGACAGCCCGAGTGGCACCGCAGATGGCACGCTGGACTTTGCCAAGGCCTTCACTGTGAGCGCTTCCTCACACACCCAGCCAGACTCACTAATACGAGAGGGGCACCACACAAACACACACACATAAACCCCCGTGGCTGTTTCATATCCTCGTCAAAGGATTAGTGGGTTAAGCCCATAAAACACTCTGTACAGGACACACACTTCACAGCTTGCTTCACGGCTTACCAAATTTTTCTCCTCATGAGTGACGAGGCACTACACTGTGTACACGCTGACATTTATATCTCCGTTTAGCAAGGTGCCGTCCTGTAGAGCAGGTATCTGATAGGAACGTTAACATGTTAACGCTTTAACACAGTCATTACAGCCAGCTAAGCACATGGCAAGTTGAGAGCGTGTTGAAAATTTGCTGGGTAAAGGGCTCAAAGATTTCACACTAGCGACACAGTATAAAATGGATAGGCCAGTCGTTCCAAAGTGGGCGGTGCACCACCTAAGAGGCTACTGCAGGCACAGAAATGCTGAATTAATGACATTGAGAATGAGCCAAGGGTAGTGATGCACGATAAGTCGAGCGCGAGCGCAGGCAGAGTTGCAAGACAATACAAGCAGAGTGCAGTGAGGGAAGGGCATTTCCAGTGTAGTGCACAACATTTTAAGAAAAAGTCACTTCCAGCCGATGTAGTGTACCAAGTCAAATAGGGCGCATGTGCACTTCCTAGTGCGTAGAGAGCCATTAAGCTACAACCCCAGCTACTTCCTGAGATGCATACTATCACATAGAAAAGTATGATAAGAGCGCCTTACCTACCGTACTATTAAGGGGCACTTTTCCCAAAAGCATAGTTGCTAATGTGTTGCTAATTATGTTAGCAACACTTTGTTACTTGCTAATGTATACTATGTTAGCTGCTAATGTACACTATGTTAGCTGCTAATGTACACTATGTTAGCTGCTAATGTACACTATGTTAGCTGCTAATGTACACTACTTTAGTTGCTAATGTACACTATGTCAGTTGCTAATGTACATTATGTTAGCTGCTAATGTACACTATGTTAGTTGCTAATGTACACTATGTTAGCTGCTAATGTACACTATGTTAGCTGCTAATGTACACTATGTTAGTTGCTAACGTACACTATGTTAGTAGCTAACGTACACTATGTTAGCTGCTAATGTACACTATGTTAGTTGCTAAGGTACACTTTGTTAGCTGCTAATGTACACTATGTTAGTTGCTAACGTACCTTATGTTAGTAGCTAACGTACACTATGTTAGCTGCTAATGTACACTATGTTAGTTGCTAATGTACACTATGTTAGCTGCTAATGTACACTATGTTAGTTGCTAATGTACACTATGTTAGTTGCTAATGTACACTATGTTAGCTGCTAATGTACACTATGTTAGTTGCTAATGTACACTGTGTTAGCTGCTAATGTACACTGTGTTAGCTGCTAATGTACACTATGTTAATTGCTAATGTACACTATGTTAGCTGCTAATGTACACTATGTTAGTTGCTAATGTACACTGTGTTAGCTGCTAATGTACACTGTGTTAGCTGCTAATGTACACTATGTTAATTGCTAATGTACACTATGTTAGTTGCTAGTGTACACTATGTTAGCAACCATACTTTTGGGAACACACCCAAGAGCAGTAGTATGTGGCCCGTGACAGCCCACGTGCGAGCTCGCGTTCGCTAAGTGAAGCAAACATGCAATTTAGTTAGTTTAAAAATGTTACATGCAGGCAGAGTTGAGCGCATATAGACGAGATTTTGCTCGTGAACGTTTCACTGCGTGCACCAAGTATCGCCGTACATACAAGACAGAAGGCGTGGGTAGGTATAAAAAGTATTTTGAACTTGTGATTAATCATGACTAATTTCTGTGAATAACACGTTACATTTTCTAAATTCATTTCCAAAGTTAGTATGTCATTATATGAGTGTCTGTTGCGCTGTGTGTGAGGATGGAGATGAGGGTGTGATGTTTTATTTCGTTTCAGGCAACCAGAGATCCCATCTGCTGCATTACAGCATCAGACAAAACCCTTATCGTGGTACGTCACAAACGTGTCACATGACCAGTTGAATAAAATCACCTTTTATTTGTGCTGCATTGGTCAGTGTTTACTGTCATTAATTAGTGTGGATGCGTTTTTGTATTTGTACATCCGCAGGCTCGTGAGTCTGGAACCCTTCAGAGATACAGCTTGCCCAATATCACACTGCTGCAGAAATATTCTCTGAGCTACCGGGCTTATCAGCTTTCACTCAACTGCAACTCTAGGTGTGTAGAGGATACACACTCACACTCACACACACTCACACACACACACCTAAATTACTCTTAAAGGGGCATGAAACTGCTGCCACTTTGAATTGGGTGTGGAGCGCAGCGGTTACACAGGGGATAAAGGAAGCCCTACAACATTGCGCCTTCATACGTAGTGATTAGGTGCACTAGGTAGTGCACATGGAGAGTCACACGTACCCTACCTGACCTGGTACACTACATAGGGCGGAAAGTGACTTTTTCTTTATATGTTGTGCACTACGCTGGAAACGCTCCGCCCTCGCTCCACTCTGCTTTTACGCTAGCGGCACTTGGCGCCTGTTCAAACTTAACAAACATATAGAATCACTTCCAGATGATCACACCATGCGTGTTTGCGTTCTCTACCTCCAGTCGTCTGGCCATTATCGACATGACCGGACTGCTGACGTTTTTCGACTTGGAGACGCGAGGCGCGGCCGGCGAGGAGGGAAGGGCTTCGGCTGGAGACCCATCCAAATTCGAGCGCAAAGACGTCTGGGACATGAAATGGGCCAATGACAACCCAGACCTGTTCGCCATGATGGAAAAGACCAGGATGTACGTCTTCAGGAATCTCGACCCTGAGGTGTGTGTGTGTGTGTATATGCATGTGGTTTCTACTCATGTGTGAATGAAGAAGGTGTGCTTTTTTTACACACACACACAGAGGGTTTATTCACTAAACGCCCTACAGAGAGTGACCCAGACCTCCTACATCATTAAATCACCGTACAGACATTACACCGCTGTCTGCTGCCGCCCCTCTACTGTCTTCACTGCATGTTTAAGACCGAGTCTAGAAGTATTTGAAGACACGGTGGAAGTTTATTTATATTTTTCCCTCGTAAATGTAAAACTGCCATGTTTGCTGACTTGTCATCTTTTACGTTTTGCTGTTTTTACTACAGGAACCCATTCAAACTTCTGGCTTCATCTGTAATTTTGAAGACCTGGAAATCAAATCTGTTCTACTGGATGAAATTATGAAGGTGTGTCTCTTACCGGGAGCACATGCAGGACTAGGGCTGGGCGATATGACTTCCAATAAATATCATGATAAATTAACGATTAAGAAACGATTATTTAGTTTTGTTTGTTTTTGGCCATCACTTCACTGATAATGTTTGTACTGTCAGTATGTTCCACTATTAAAGGTGGGCTATTTTTTCCTATTGAAAGGATATATATTTTTGTGATTTTACATTTTTTAGTAATTAGATGTAGGTGCAGAAGGGACGGGACGGAATTACGTGACACACAATAATACAGTATGTTTTTGATAGACTGTACATAAATGAACAGGAGTTACAAAATGATCGGCAAGATTACACTGCCGATAAGAAGTTCTGAAAGTCAGTTTTGATTACTTTTTGATTAATTGCGTACTAGGAGTGTTGAAATTAATCACATAATTGATGCGTCGTGATGTATAGAATCGAAATGCTGACCTAATAATCGTAATCGAATCAAACTGTGAGACCAGGGAAGGTTCACACCTCTGTTGCCCTCCCCTGTGTATTTTACTCACGATGCTTCACTTTGTTGAGCATTAACATCAGCCGTCTAATGACTGTTTTAAACCTCAGAGTCCTTTATTAGAAAACCGCTCTAAGATTCTAATCAAAGCTGAGACTGTGAGGTGAGGTGTTATTAATTAATAGAATTGAATGTTTATTCCCTCTCTCAGGACCCCGAGCGGCCCAACAAAGATTACCTGATGAACTTCGAGATCCGCTCGCTGAGGGACAGCAGAGCGCTGATAGAGAAGGTGGGAATCGAGGACGCTTCACAGTTTATAGAGGACAACCCACACCCTCGGCTCTGGTACCCAACACACACTTACACACACACACTTACACACACTCACAGCACATGTCAGCGCTTTGCATGTACACTGCCCTCCAAAAGTTTGGGAACGCCCCTGGCAAAGTGGGGTTTTGAACAATATCAGCGTAAATCCTCATCATGTTTTGGTGCAAATACACTAAAGTAACTTGACATTATCTTTGGATACCAGCAATAATCATTTTTATTTTGATTACATAATAATGGCAGTATATACATGTCAAAGTCAGACGTGCCCCTTTGCCAGCTGTGATGTCTGGTTACTGGTTTAAAATGGGCCCAGGTTTTTAAAAGATTTTTGGGTCAGCACACCTTAATAGCTTCAACAATTGATTGGCTCATTGACAGCTCGGACGCCCAGATTATGCAGAGCTGTAACAGCTGCTAATGGTGGATATTTTGATGAATCCAAAATTTAAGTATTTTCTGTGTATTAACTGTTTGATAAACTGTTTATGTAATAATATGTGAACCTCCACGGCAAAACCAGTTGCTTGTCGCAACGGAGGTTTCCGAGAAAAACAAGCGTTTATGTTGCGTGAGGTAAAATGTTGGATTTTTAGTTTTTAGTGTTTTGAAACAGTGGAAGGTCTATACTGTACTGTTGTGAATAAATTTGGCTGAAAAACTTCCCCTTTCCATCCTAAAAACGTGACTTTCTTGAGGTGAGGAATTCAATTCCAGCAGAATGTTAAAAGTTTCAGTTTTGCCCGCTTTACTTCAATGTTTACGGTAAATCCACTCGTTGACTAGCGAGTCTCCCGAGTTCAGTTAACCTAACGCAGGTAGGCTATCCGTGTGGCTGTGAATGCAGCGTAGGCTACCGTAAATGCAAACGTAGCCGCGACCGCACCAAGCGTCTGTGAGTGCTACGGCGATAGTCAACTTCGACGGCAGATTTCTCCGTTTCTCACTTGGCGTGACAGGAGAAACCCGACTCCTTTGAATGTTGATATCTCAGTCATATGCCGTCCCATTCATTCCATATAGGTATCATTTTGAAGCTTGATTTATGCCCTTTCTTCATAACTCAATTTTAAAAAATTTGCGACAAGCGACTGGTTTTGCCGTGGAGGGTCACAAATATGTTTGTGTTGTCCCTTATCAGTGCACCTTTATCACAAATTAAAAAGGGTTCATGGCAATACTGTCCAAAACCCCACTTTGCCAGGGGCGTTTCCAAACTTTTGGAGGACAGTGTACACTGACTTCAATAATACAAGTTACTAATCATTTAAATGGAATGCTATTATAGAATTTAAATTTTGTCATTAAATGCCATTTTACAATTGCATTTGAGAAGAATTTTATGATCATTTCCTTGTCATTTATGGTTTGCTCTAATTGGAGGTGCACACAAGAGAAGCATTGCTCTGCTGTGTAGAATCAATTCTGAAATAATATAAGTACATAAACATATTGCGGTACAAGACTTTACAAGCTCATAGAATTGAATATGAAACAGTAGTAGACGCCGGTGATCACATGTACGTTTGCACACCCACATGTTTTCTGTACGTGAAACGTGGCGTGGCGTCTTCGCGTCCGCTTGCCTGTCCACACGTGTGTCGGTGCGTCTGTGCATCGGTCGGTCGCACTGGCACATGCGAGACTGTTTGTTTGCTCTTCTCTCGGTGACGTGAGATGCCGGGGAGCCCGAGACGCTTTACGACCGCAGTGACGTCACGTGAGACGCTCAGGAATCCCACCAAGTTAATGGTCTGAGCACTGCACGGGAGACTCGGACAGAAGCTGATGTGCACGTGCAAAAATATGTGACGTGAAATAGAGATTTACATTCATGTTTAAAGTGAATTATTGAGTATATTTTCAGAACCGTAACAAGGCTGTTGTTGCACATGTTGAGTGAATGTTGAGACTTAATTTTACAAATATTTCAGCATTAAAAATGATATTGTAGCTTTAGATAATAGAGTAATTTATGCCCACACTAATCATTAGATTATATAGATTATTAATCACATCGGACAGTTCTTTCTTTCCTTCCCTCCTTCTTTCATTCTTTCCTTTTTTCTTTTCTTCCTTTCTTTATTTCTTTCTTTTTTCCTTCCTTCCTTCCTTCCTTTCTTTATTTATTTCTTTCCTTCTTTCTTTCTTTTTTCCTTCCCTCCTTC